>VDFB02000363.1:138561519-138616799 GCA_007258455.2 Sequoia sempervirens | reverse complement strand
AATGAAACAAATATTTTTTTTACCCTTTTTCTTCCTTCATCGAAACCCCAAAACAAAATGAATGAAATTTGAAATCCAAAAAATCATATTACAATCATTTTGGAATCCATGTAACCAACACAATGATTCATTAAATGAGTTCCAAATCATAAGCCATGTGTGTTGTCAAAGTAATCATGTCAACACAATCAACATGCTTATTGAAACAATAATACTTTCGTTGCCATGTAAGCAAAACAAGTGTACTACATATGCCGACAACCCAAGTATTCAAATAGTGTGTATTTGACTGTTGTGTAATGTATAAGCTGAATAATAATAAAATATTATTGACCTTCAATCAAAAAGCTAAAGGAAATATCAACTTTCCAATCACTTTATAAGTGATATTAATAAAAATCATAGTGAATGTTGTTGGCCTTAAGTGCTAAAACAATGCACTTTAAAAAACAAATAGAAATGTCTTAATGCTGACCAAGGCATTTATCAAAGACTTATATCACTAATAAACCATATGCCAAGATATATGTAAATATGAAATGTGAATCCATGTAAAATGTGAAGGCCCAAATATATGTCAAAATACACTTTGTAGGACATGATATGAAAATTCCAAGCAATACCATTGCTTATGAAGCTATATACACTAGCCAACTCAAGAATACAAATCTAACTATTTATCAACCTTGTGAGAAAGATATATACCTTATGTGAACTGAAGCCAAGAACCAAAAAACATATTACCTTCCATTTGAGTAGTGATGTAATAATGCAATCACCTGTATAAGCAAGATAACCTTTATCTGCACATGAAGCTCAACCTGATTAGTATCACAAGATATAAAAAATTTGAATGTAAACCAAATGAATAATTTTGTCCATAGCCAATCTGAATGTAAAACAAAGCAATAATTATGTCCATAGCCAATATACTAAATGAAGTATCATAATATCAATGTTATGAGTCATAACACCAAAGTGCCAGAATTGAACCAATAAACATGCCAAGGCCAAAGTGTCATATTATCAGTTTTGAAATCAAGGATAAATATGCACAAAGAGAAAGTCAACACCTTCCATGTGAATGACCATTACCTGATTTTGATGATAGTAATGCTAGGATCCCCATTGGTCCTCTTCCACCTTCCATTCATGAAAAAGGAGAATCTAGCAAACGAAAATGACCATACAAATTGAAAAAAAGCAAGTTTCCTACTCATCCTCCACTTGAATGTGAAAGGAGAGTTCAACTAATTTTAAAAAAAGGACTTATACTTTTACCACCTATGAACATGTTAGTCATCCATCCTAAAGACTCTAACATACCATATTCCAAATATCATTATGTTCTTGGACACTGAACTATTGAATATCAAACATTGAAGGACATACTAAACAAATATCACTTCACTTCACTGATTGCTTTCCCATCATCTCTTAAAAAAAACCATCTATCATGCCATCATTGTAGAATTTTACATTCTCACTATGGCATGATCCCTCTCATCACTATTCTTGGCTCATTATTTCCCTACACTCAGTGGAGGGAAATAACTTGTTAGCCTTGTCCTTGTAATGCATTTATATTTGTCTCTTAACTACGTTATTCATCTTCCACTTATATTACTTAATATTTTGAAGTCAATAATTCAGTTAATAGTTGACTTGTATTTGCATTACTAGCTCCTTTTCATTTTTCTTTTATGTGAGTATTTTGTACTCCCATAATGTGCATTTTTTGTTCTCTCTCTCTCTTTGTGCACTTCCTCTATTTGTACCTCTATTCTTCTATATGTCATCCATGGCCTTTTTCATTTTTTCCTTTTTGTTCTCCTTTTGGGGATGATGTAAAGTGTTGAAATGCCCTATGTCTCTTCCATGTTGACCCAAAATAGACTTTGTTTTCATTTTGTTTTTTCTCTCTTTGTGTCATTCTTCCAATTCTATGTGCTTTGGGGAATGATGGAAGTTTTGAGCTCTTTCATAAAAATATTGCAGCAATGAACATATTGACCCAAATCCATAGATCCCTTATGTATTTGGTGTGTTCCTCTTTGGGGGAAAACTCCCTTTATTTTTTTCTCTTTTTCATTTACATGAAGCATCCTTTCTTGGAAACATATGACTTGGCAAAGGGGCTTTCCAAGTTGGCTCTCGTGTCTTGTTTTCTTTTTGCATTTTCTTTCCTTTGCTACTTTAAAGCAATTTCTCATAGAACGGTGTGTAAAAATTCCTTTAAAGTGGGGGGCATACATTGGCATAATTTCATTTGCATTCTTGGTTCTTAGTGTAGCCTTGTCACTTCATACGATGTGTTTTTCACTTTGTGGATGACATTGGGTGTGATTTCCTTCATAAGTGTAATCTATCTTAACATATTACATTCTTCCTAGTGGCCAGATGCGATGTACTACATCCCCTAAGTTGTGAATATTTAATTCTTTGATTGGTTCTCTCTTGGAGACATTAGACACAATGTTCCCTAAGTGATAGACCTTGCATGAACCTAACAAGACTCCTTTTAACATCTTTAAAATTTTACATTTTACAGTTTTATGTTTTTACATCTTTGCTACCTTGCATAATACAACTTGCATGCCTGTGGTAGCTTGCTCTTTGTTCATGAGTTCTAAGCATGTGAAGCTTTATTTATCTCATGAATCATGAACCAAAATCTTCTTTGTGGCACCTTTTTAAAGTTATGAGGAGGTATAACTTTTATATGGTTGAGTGGGAAGCCCATTCCATGGCACAACTTTCCCCATAGCCACCTATGTGTTTGTGAGTGCATACCAAATAGTGTATGTTTCTCACCTTTTGGACCTTCTCACCCAACAAATCACCATGTGTTCCATCACCCCAGAGTGAGTATGCATTTTAGCTTTTAGAAAAACAAGACATATCTGATTCACAACTAGCTATAGGAACGATTGAAGCTTGATCGAACAATTCCCTTTTCATCTCATTTCTCTTTTTCTCTTTCACTTGTGTGTTCCTTTTTTCTTATGTTTTCCATGGGGCTTGATCATCCCTCTTGATTGTTGTCATTCCATTTTTCTACCATAAGTGTATTTGGACCTCTCTCTCGATGTGCATGGCTACTTTAGTGTGAGTTTGAAGCAAGTTCATCCTCTCACTATTGTGGGGGCTAAATGTACAATAGAAAAATGGCTCTTGGAAATTTTCATGGTCTTTTAGGTCTTTCTCTCATGATTCTTGACCTATTTTTCTTTGATTTAATGTTGTAATGTGGCTTAAACATTCACATTAGGTCTTTAAAATTCAAATTATGGTGTCTTGTGAAGGTGTTGTGAAGTGTTGTAAAAAATTTATACAATTTTCTAGACTCTATTCAATACAATTCATCTAAAAATCATCTTTTCATCACTTATCAAGTCCTATTTTCAAGTGTTCTAAGTCTTGTAATAAGATTTTAGGATTTTCTAGGATTAATTTCACTATTTACACTTTTCTTATGCTTTATTTCACCCCTTTATGCAATCATAAGGCTTAATTAATTGTGTTTTATAATCTAAAACCTGGAAAATAACATTAAATGTAACTTAATTCCCAACACCCACTTTCAAGTCCAAGGTGGGATCCATTCGCCATGGGTGGTGAATGAGTCCCTCTTGGCTCCAAATTCAAAATATTTCAAATTTTCTTTTGATTGTTTATTCAAAATTACCTTATGTTAGCCTATGATGAGGTAACATTGGGTTACTTAGCCCTAAGTGTGTATAAACAAGTGTGTTTCTCATAATTTTACATCTCCTACAATCATTCAATCATCAAGTTCATTTGCATTCATCAATTAGTATTCAAGCACTTTGCATCATTCAATCAAGCATCAATCAAGTATCTTGGAGCAGTCATTGACATATCTTAAGATTTCTTCAACAAGGTTGAGGTGATTTTAGGACATTTTAATGTTGTTCATTCATCTTTCCTTGTTCATTTCATTAAATTTCTTCATTAAGGGTTTGATTACCAAAGTGGGATTTGACCAAGGCAAATCCCTATAACCTAATCCTTAACCATTTTTCCCCTTTTGCATGTGTGTTTGCAGACTTTTGTATGCAAATTTGTCAAGAAATTAGGTGTTGAAAAGTTGACAAGAATTCAACAAAGTTTTTCAAGTCAAATCAAACCTATTTCAAGCTTGGAGACAACCTACAATCCATTTTCTACAGATTTGAATTTTTCAACTTGACAAGAAGACAAGTCCAGATCTGGTTCTACAAAATTAGTCCTTGATTTCATAGAATTTTGGGAGAGGATTGATTCACCATCAGTGATGAATGACTCCCACCTTAAGGCTAGAAAGTTAGATTTTTTTATATTTTGAATGTCGACACTCAAAAACTTTCTTTCAAAAGTTTTCATCAGAAGCAGGACTGATTCACCATCAGTGGCGAATGAGTCCCACTGGTGTTTTCTAATGACTTCTGTTATCATTTAGAACACTCTAGATTCTTCATCAAACTCCCAGGTGCACTATGATTTAGCCTTCTTCATTTTTATTTTGCATTCATTCATGTTTTAGTTCATACTTGCATATCACATTATGATTTCAAACATTGCATATTTCTTAGGTTTTGCAATCATAATCGGTCAATAACATTACTTAGTTGCATTTAGATCATCTCATTTAGCCTTAATAGCATCATAAATTTCCTAATTTGAGTGAACCACCTTGCTTTTGAATGAGGTGTATCTCTCTCCTTTCAGGTGAAACATCCTAAGAGCGCAAGAGTAGCCTATAAACCTCATTCCCAAAAATATATGGTTCATTTTGGTGAACCCACATATTGAACATCATATCATTCTTATTTGCATTTATATTTGCATCCTAGGACTTAATTTCATGGTCTTTTGCATTGTTTTTGCATCCTAGGGTTTCTCAAATTGCATTAGGGAAAGACTTATTTATACTTCATTTTTGCATATCATATCATTGAAAAACTAAAATTCTACATTTGCATCCTTAGTTTGCATCTAAAAAGCATTAAAATCACTTTAAATTTTTGGAAAAACACAAAAAAAATTTATAGATGGACTCATTCACCAACCTGGGTGAATTAGTCCACCTACACCTTTTTATACTGTGTTTTCACATATTTTCTGGGAATTTCCTACATTTTAGTTTTATGTAGCTCCTTTCTATTATACTTTTTAGATTCTCTTCTATTTCTTGCATCTTAGTTTACTTGCACGCATTGTCATCATGGCATTTTCTTTTAATAAGTTTTGGAATTCATTAAAATCATTGGTAGACATGTCCAATTGTGCCTTTGGCTATTCCCCTAATGATATTGAGCTTCTTCATTCTCCTTCAATTCCTCATGATGTAGACATCATTGGAGAAGATGATGATAGAATGAACAAGTTCTTAAATGAATGTCTTGATAACCTTGAAGCTAATGTTGCCTTTTACCCATCCATGAAACCACCAAATCTTGCTACTATTGCACCTCCTCATCACTTTGGATACCTACATTGTGAAACTCAAGTAGGACCTAAGATCACTCCATCAAGTGGACCTAGTTCCTCTCAACAAACACATCCTCAAACACTTTATGATTACAAAGTCACAAACACTCCCATCAACCTTGAAGAAACATATGGAAAACAATTTACTATCCTAAGTAAACAAGGTTGTGACACAACACATGAGCATAACATTCACCAATTTCTTGAACAAAAACCAAAAAAATAAAACACAACAGGATTATGATATCAAGATCCTCCTCATACTGCTAAACGTCCTTTTGAATATTGGAGACTTTAAGATGATGGTATAGTGATCTTTGACACTCCTCCTGACTTGAATATTCTCCTTCCATGTGAATGACCATTACCTAATTCTGATGACAAGGATGCTAGGATCCCAATGGTTCCTCTTCCTCCTTCCATTCATGGAAAAGGACAATCTAGAAAATGAAAACGACCTTACAAATTGAAAAAACTCAAGTTTACTACTCATCCTCCACCTAATTGTGAAAGGAGGCTTCATCTGATTTTAAACAAAGGCCTTATACTCTTACCACCTATGAATAGGTTGGTCATCTATCATGAAGACTCTAACATACCATATTTCAAATATCATTGTGTTATTGGACACCGAACTAATGTATGTTGGACATTTAAGGACATACTGAACAAACACCACTTCACTGATACTGACTACTTTCCCATCATCGCTTGAAACAAAATCCTTCTATCATGCCATTGTTGTAGAGTTTTTCATTCTCACTATGGCATGATCCCTCCCATCACCATTCTTGGCTTATTATTTCCCTACACTAAATGGGTGGAAAGAAGTTGTTAGCCTTGTCCTTATAATGCATTTGTCTTTGTCTCTTAACTAAGTTATTCAACTTCCACTTATATTGCTTAAGATTGTGAAGTCAATAGCTTAGTTAATAGTTGACTTACATTTGCATTACTAGTTCTTTTTCATTTTTCTTTTATGTGCGTATTGTTTACCCCCGTAATGTGTGTTTGATGTTCTCTCTCTTTCTTTGTGCACCTCCTCTATTTGTACCTCTATTCTTCTATATCTCATCCATGGCCTTTTTCATTTTTTCTTTTGTGTTCTCCTTTAGGGGATGATGCAAAGTTCTGATACAACCTATGTCTCTTCCATGTTGGCCCGAAAAAGACTTCCTGTTTTTCGCTCTCTTTGTGTCATTCTTCTAATTCTATGTGATTTTGGGAATGATGAAAGTTTTGAGCTCTTTCATAAAAGAATTGCAACAATGAACATACTAACCCCAAATCCATAGATCCCTTATGTGTTTGGTGTGTTCCTCTCTGGGGGGAAACTGCCTTTCTTTTGTTCTCTTTTTCATTTACATGAAGCAACCTTACTTGGAAACATATGACTTGGCATAGTGGCTTTCCAAGTTGGCTCTCATGTCTTTTTTTTTTTGCATTTTCATTCCTTTGCTACTTTAAAGTAATTTCTCATAGAATGGTGTGTAGCAATTCCTTTAAAGTGGGGGGCATACATTGGAATAATTTCATTTTTATTCTTAGTTCTTAGTGTAGCCTTGTCACTTCATACGATGCATTTATCATTTTTTGGATGACATTGGGTGTGATTTCATTCATAATTGTGATCTATCTTAGCATATTACATTCCTCTTAGTGGCTTAATGTGATGCACTGCATCCCCTAAGTTGTGAATATTTTATTCTTTGATTGGTCCTCTCTTGGAGACATTAGACACAATGTTCCCTAAGTGATAGACCTTGCATGAATCTAACAAGAATCCTTTGAACATATTTTACATTTTACATTTTACACTTTTACATTTTTACATCTTTGCCACCTTGCATAAAGAAACTTGCATGCTTGTGGTACCTTGCTCCTTGTTCATGATTTCTAAGCATATGGAAATTTTCTTGTCTCATGAAGCACAAACCAACATCTTCTTTGTGGCACCTTGTTAAATTTATCAAGAGGTATAACTTTGATATGGTTGAGCGGGACACCCATTCCATGGCACAACTTTCCCCATAGCCACCTATGTGTTTGTGAGTGTATACCAACTAGTATGTGTTTCTCATCTTTTGGGCCATCTCACCCAGTGGACCACCATGTGATCCATCACCCCAGAGTGAGTATGCATTTTGTTTTTTAGACAAAAAACCTAGATCTGATTCACAACTAGCTAAACAAACGATCAAAGATTTATTTGAATTTTCCTTTTTCATCTCCCTTCTCTTTTTCTCTTTTACTTGTTTGTTCCTTTGTTCTTATATTTTCCATGAGATCTTCATCCTGGAGGCTTGATCATCCCTCTTGATCACTATCATTCCATCTTGCTAGCATAATTGCATTTCAACCTCTCTCTCAATGTTCATAGCTATTTTACTTTGAGTTTGATGCAAGTTCATCCTCTCACTAAAGTGAGGGATAAATCTACCATATAAAAATGGCTCTTGGACATTTTCATGGCCTTTTAGGTCTTTCTCTCATGATGCTTGACCTATTTTCCTTTGATTTAATATTGTAATGTGGCTTAAACATTCACATCAGGTCTTTAAAATTCAAATTATGGCATCTTGTGAACGAGTTGTGAAGTGTTGTAAAACATTTCTACACTTTTCTAGACTCTATTCATTACAATTCATCTAAAAATAACCTTTTCATTACTTATACAGTCCTATTTTGAAGTGTTGTAAAGTCTTGTAATAAGATTTCACACTTTTCTAGGCTTACTTTCACTATTTACACCTTTCTTATGCTTTATTTCAACCCTTTATGCACTCATAAGGATTAATTAAATGTGTTTTTGTATGTAAACCTAAAAAATAACATTAAATGTAACTTAATTCCCGACACCCACTTTTAAGTCCATGGTGGGAACCATTCGCCATGGGTGGTGAATGAGTCCCTCTTGGCACCAAATTCAAAATATTTTAAATTTTCTTTTGGGTTTTTATTTAGCTCTAGATAATGGTCATCAATCTTTCAATAATCCATTCTCAAGAAAATCTAAATAGTTATTCTTTTAGAACTATAAATATGCTTTATTTAGACATTGCAAGGGTTTGAAATTTTGATGCCCCTTGTGCTCTAGTGCATGAGAGAAAGTTGATCATAATTGAAGGATCAATTTGCAATTTTAATTAGTTGCTGTAGATGTTTATCACTTATGTGCAATAAATTTTGGATGGAATACATAATTCTTAAGAATAAGTCTATGATCTTAGATAGGAATTATCGATATTCTTTCATTGTGAGGATGTGCTATTCTTTGGTGTTTTGTTCATGTATTTGTAGAGAATGTTGAAATTTTTGTTATAGTAAGAGAAAAAGTAGTTCTTTTCATTACTTGATTTGATAATTGACATTAAAACTAAATTAATGATGTCTTGGAGTGGTGTTGTAATATGTTGTACAAATTCAGACTATTATAGGACCTTTATTTGACTAAAACATTCCTTAATTGATCCTTTGCAAGGGTGTTGTAACACATTTTCACACTTTTCTATGATTTATTTGCTTAATTAAGCCTAATGGGCCCCTTTTTAATAAAATGTATTTAAATTTGTACCTTTTTTAAGTGTTGTAAAGTGTTATAAGGAACTTTCAAACTTATCTAGGTGGTCATTAATTAATTGTGGATAATTGGAGTAATTAACCCCCCTTTAATTCAAATTTAATCCTTGATTTTGACACCTAAAGATCTAACCTGGCACTCATAATTTAATTAATAAAATATTCCATTAGGCAAGGTTAGGTCCTAGAAAATGATGGCAATACCCATTCATCCTAGGTGGTGAATGGTTCCTACCTTATTAGGACACCCCTTTTTCAATTGATCTGAAATTGGTTTTTAGCCTTCTTTCCATCCCTCGGGGTTAGGTTTTGGAAAATTGAGCCAAGACCCATTCACCCTAGGTGGAAAATGGGTCCTCCTTTAATGAGACCCCCATTTTTTAATTTCATTCTATTGATAATTTATTAATGCTTCTTTCCAGATCTAGTGTTAGCCTTAATTATTTGAATTTTGAGGTTAATCTCCTAATTTACTATAAATAAGGGATTAATTCACATTGTTTCACCTAGAAACTTTGAGAGAGCATCTTAATAGAAAATTGGATTTTACAAGAGCATTTCAAGAGCATTCATAAGGCATTTCAAGGTAGATTATCAAGAGTTTATTGTAGCAATTCAAGATCATTTCATCATGTCAAGGGTTTAGTGCATTCATGCGTGTTGTTGAGCTAAGAAAGTTGATGTAGCATTGAAGATACATCTTGCAAGAATTATTTGAGATCAATATCTACATTTTTCATGGCCACTTCATGTTAGATTGCATATTTACATTCCAAGACAACATCCAAGGTATCATCAATTACATGTTTCATGTTTCATGCTTCAATTTCCTTAATTCAAAATTTGGTTTAATTACCTATAAGGGGTTTGAATGAGGCAAACCCCCATTTAGTAACAATCAAAAAAATTTCCCTCCCTTGAGTGTGTGATTACAGATTTATAGGTTGAAGATCAGGTGGAGCAAGTTTGGAGAAAAAAATTCAAAGTCTGTCAAGTTGCTAAAGTTGTCATTCAAAGTGCAAAATCAAGGAATCAAAGCTCCAACATTGCATACAAACTTTGAAAATTTGATAATAGGGAATTTGAGAGTGCTGAAATCAAGGACCAAGACCCTAAAATTATTTTTCCAAAATCCTAAAAGGATCCATTTGCCACTGAAGGCGAATGAGTCCTTTGTAGCTCAAAAACAACTTTTTAACTAGGTACATAGCCTTTTATACTCTAAAAACTTCCCTCCTAGTTGGTATAATAGTAAGGTATCATTTATATTTTTTATTTGAATCATTGGCTCCCATAATTACATCTTTTTGTAGTGTTTTAGTGTGAAAAATTTTAACGGTATATCCTCTCGCTCATGCATTTGGGTATGCCGTATTTTTTACCCAATCATTAATGGCGACCCCAACATATTAAAAATTGAAATTTTATAATTTTTGGAGTCTCTCATTGCATCTTAAGTTAGATATTGCATTAATTTACATTTTCATTGAATTAAGATCTCATTTAGGGTTATTTATTTTGCATTGAAATCTTGCATATCATATATAGTTGATTTGCATTATTTTGTATCTCTCTAAATCTGAAAATTCAAAAAAAAATTATTCATTTTGAATCTCATTTAGACCTCATACAATTGCATTTAAAAATTAAAAAAAAATTGCATTTCTAATTAGGCCTTGGATTTCATCTTTTCATTCCATTTTTACATTGAATTTCTCAAAAATCTGAAGTTGAAGCTCACTATCTCAGACCTGGAACTAAAAGATATAATTGAGAATTTGCAAATCATTAAAAAATAATTTGAAAATACCTAACTAGGACCCAGTCTTCCTTATTGGTGAATGAGTTCCTAATCAGGTCTGATTTGACCCTTTTAGCAATTGGAAAAGCATCAAAATTCACTCTAAAATCCACAAAAATATCTCAGAGACATCTAACTAGGACCCATTCAGCCTTACTGGCGAATGAGTCCCTATTAGCTACTACTCTAATTTTTCAAGACATTAAAATCTCACTTTTTAGCTTCTATTTGGTGTTGTTACCTCATTTAGCTTAAATTGCTTCATTTTAGTGCGTTGTTAAAAGTTCAAAATTGCATCAAAACATTCCATTTTTAGCTTATTGCATTGTATAATCTATAAATTACATTGCTTAGACTCTAAAAATTGCATTTCATTCTAGGTTGTTGCATTTCCCATTTTCTATTCTATGGTTTTCACATTGGGCTCACAAAACATGTATGAGATTTACAACTTAGTTTTCTATTCACAATAATATTATAATCTTGTAGTTTGAGGCTCATGTCATCTCATAATATCTCACTCACCATGGATCTTGGGTTTCTTAACTCTCTTTATAATAGTGTTGAGAATCAACCTTCCATGGATCATAGTTTGAATACTTCACTTCCTATAACTTCACCTCCTACAATCAATGTGCATGATGTCATTGACAAGCTAGATGAACAACTAGAAAACTTACAAGCCCATATCCTTAGTGAGTGCATAGACATTAGCTTCGTTCTCATTATAAAAATATAAGTGATTAAAACTCTAAACGAAACACAAATCCTCTATAGCCTTAGTTGCTTCTTTAACGAATACTTGAACAAACAAGACAATAACAACATGCATGCCACAATAAATCCTCCTACAAAAACTAAGAACAATATTATAGGTGATAATGATCATATGAAACCACATTCCAAAGAGAATGAGATAGCACTTATCAAAGATAGACCTTGTAAGGGCTTGACTAGAAAACCTCTTGACATTTCTTTCTCACAAAATGACACTACCTAAATGTGCACTTGATGGTCCTCTTTACATAGTTGGCCAAATCAATAATAAGCCCACTAATGGGATATTGATTGATCTTATATGTGGAGAGAATGTTATCATAAAGGAATTCTTATATGTGCATGAGCTATATCAAGAAACATATGATAGCCTGTAAGCATGGATCAAGACACATGATGGATTTTCTTGCCCTATGATAGGCTCGATAGATCTCCCTTTAAAGGTGGGACAAAAAACATTAATAGTATAATTCTCCATCATCCCAAAATTAGACCAATTTCATGTGAAGCTAGGCTATCCATGGATTCACTCCATGAATGTCATCCCTTCAGTTGTGCAATGTTTAAATTTTCCTCTTGGCAATGACATCTTCACTATGCATCATAGTGGATTTAATCTTGCCTCAACAAAAGGGAATTTTTCATTAGATTACTTTTGGCCCAAGCCTATGAAACCTATCAAGCCTCATGAAGATTTATTTTTCAAATCATATAAAAAATTCAAGACAAAGAAAATAGCAGAACTATCCCTTCAAAATATGCCTCAACCTAAAACCAAAACCAACTATCCTAAATGAGATAATTATTGAACCAAAAACATTTCTAACAATACAAGAACAATATATAGAACAAACTCCTGCAATTTCCCTGAGAGAGCACAAGATAGCACAAGCAATATCGTTCTCCATCCTAGAGTCGAACACATTTACAAAATCAAAGAGAAAGTGGTTGAGCAACCTCTTGTTGATTCTTTTAGTCCTCCCAAGGAAGAGAATGGTCCTATAATTGACAGACTCACTCTTACACAAAAAAAATGATAATAAACTAAAATTAAATGGAAGTGCTAGAGAGTATAGACGTAGATGACATGCTATTGCTCATAGATTGAAAACACAAGAAAACAACATAGAAAATCAAAATCCAAAACTACTTGAAGTAATGCATGATGAATCTCAACCCTCACTGCAACATAAACAAGAAGATTACATGGAAATTGTTATTCGACCTCCTATTGTGATTAACTTAGATGATGACATTGATATTGCAAAGATTGATGAAAAAGTGCTTGATGAGTTGAACACATTGTTTTCTTCTTACATGAGCTTCAATGAGAAATATCCTAAAAAGAGCGTTGAACTTGGTGTCTATCCTAGTTCAGCACTTGATGTTGTCCCTTTGGCTATTTTCCCACTTTTGTTTATACTGACCGAGATTGGGAGGTGGATGACCTGCTTTAGGTTGACTTGCCTATGCCTTACTAGTCTTTTGTTTTTTCACTTTTCTTTCAGTGATTGCATGTGCATAATGTGATCCCCCATGACGTTTCATATTATGTTACTATCTCTTTTGTGCATTCCTCTATATGTACCTTCATTCTTCTCTATGTCGTAATCATTTCATTTTTCTTGTGTTTTCCTTTTGGGGATGACACAAGGCATCGATACATTTATGTCTCTTCCATGTTGACCCAAAATATTTGTCTTTCTCTCCATTTTTCTTGTGTTTTCCTTTTTAGGATGACACAATGCATCGAGACATTGAGGTCTCCTCCATGTTGACCCGAAAGGCTTTTCTTTTTTTTCAATCTCCTTATGCCATTCTTTGAGTTCTATGAGTATTTGGGGAATGATGATTGTTCCATGCTCTATGACAACATTGTAGTAGAGACATCCTGACCCCAAATCCATAGATCCCTTATGCATTTTTGGGGGAAGCCCTTCATTCCTATTTCATGGCACAACTTATTTAGGAAATATATGACTTGGCATAGGGTTTTATGAGGAAAGCTCTCATGTCTTAGGATAAAAAACATTGGCTAATTTAAAGCAATTGCTCATAGTAATGGTGTAGAAACTGCTTTAAAGTTGGGGCATACATCGATAACATCCTTTTGCAAATTTCATGGTGTGATTTTTCTTTTTTCTTGTGATGTTCCCTCTTCTTGGTGGTTCCATTGGGTTTTATGTTGTCTAAGAGTGTACAATATACTATCATAGCATGATGCGAATGAGGCATCCCATGAGTGACAATATGACACTTTTTACTTGTCCATCTCTCTTGGAGAAATTAGGCACAATGCTCCCTAAGAGGAAGACCATTACATGAACAAAGTGACATCCCCTTTAACAAAAATGAAAAAATCATTTACAAAAGCATTAGATTGTGGTTCCTTATTGAAGTTACTATGAGGATATTTTTGATATGGTTATTATAATAGGAAGCCAATACACTGGCATGAATTTCTCATTATATGGTGAGAAGCTAACACACTGGCATGACTTTCTCAATAAACCACTTCATTGGGAAAAATCACCTAGTTGGCAGACTGAGGTTCCACTACCCTAGAGTGAGAAGCATATGTTATGGACAAACAACCTTGTTCTCCATTCTATTGGAAAAGTTAAGGATGATCCTTTGTTTTTGTTTATATTTCTTGGCCTTTGACAAGGTATTATTGTGTATCTTTTTTTATTGTTGCATACTTAAGTGTCTTGACTGTCTACTTTAGTGTGAGTTTTACATAGGGTCATCCTCTCACTAAAGTGGGGGGAAAATGTAGTAATGGAAAAAGTAACCTTTTTCCTTACTTGGTATGATAATTGACATTAAAACTAAATTAATGATGTATTAGAGTGGTGTTGTAATGTGTTGTACACATTCACACTATTCTAGGACCTTTATTTGACTAAAACATGCCTTAATTGATCATTTGAAAGTGTTAGCTCTCAAAAACCCAGATTTGAACCACGAAAGGTTTCCAAGCTTTCACAATGTTTAAGGGTAATAGAACAAGGCTTGAAACAATCAAACCTTCTACTCCTTAGGTGTTGCTAGACCTAGGTGGGTGAACCTCTCTTGAAAAATGCAGGCTTATCTTATGATTATCCTTCTAATGTGCTTTGTCCACAATGGCAGATAATAGTGAACAAATGAAACCAAACTCGATAACTACCTTCTGATCTAAATCCTAAAATGCTTAATTAACTGATAAAAGAGATTGAACGAATTCAAATAATGAAATTATAGAGACCAGTGCTTTATTGGGTATGCGAAGTCAAACGAAACAATAGTGGGCAACTTTTTCTGGCAAAAAATCAAATTGTAGGCATATGATTTGTTCATAACTTGTATAAACAATGCAAGATTATGACTACTGAGCTCTTCTTTAATAATCCAAATGAATCTTCCTAATTACTATGATCAATGAAAAGGGTTTAATCCCTACTAGAGAGAAACAGTTAATTAATCACACAAATGTAGCAAATGTGCACAGATAAACTGAAAATAAACTTGTTAGTCCAATTTAAACAACTAGAAAAAATCAAATTGGAGACACCTTCAACAATACTTTTCAATAAGCTTAACAGACAATTGATACCAAAAATAACCTATCACACTAGCTGAATTTCATTGAAACCACCATTTAAGGACATGCACCATGGTCTCTAGAATGAGAACTTTTTTCTACCATGCCCATTCCTAATCTATTGTATCTATCTATATTATACTTTTTCTCAATTACAATTCGGGTGCCATATATATACACTAGCATTAGAAAATATAACGCTTCAAATTCATGTCGTCCATCGAAGAAATCAGGCTCAGGATCATGTCAGCCGCAATAGTATTTAGAATTTCACATGTCAACTAACAGCTTTTGAAAATTTTATTCACCAACCAATCGCCAAGACAGTCTGGAAGTATGCCGAAGGAAAAATAACGTCAATCGCCACTTGCCAGTGTTCCCCTATTCCGCATTCGCCATGACCATGCATATTTCTCATCGATGTAATCCTTTCGTTTTGCTCACTATTGTCATAGCTTATCGTTCTTGGGGAGACCTCATGTAGACTTCATCCTGTTTCACTGAAAGTCATTGCTTACCCTGGGCTGTTGTAGCACCTTGCTTGTTACACCGAGGTAAAAGGATATTCTTCTGATTTTTTAAGTCTCGCTGTAACCACACAACATTGGTGAGACTCCATAGTGAGTTAACTTTGTTCAGCCAAAAGCCTCAATCCACAATATACCTCCAAGATAGTAATGTTCATATAAGGTATGTGTAGGATCATCATGGAAAAAATAGGCCCTTAAGTGGCAAAAAATTCAAAAAAATCAAAGTTAGGCAACTTGACGTAAAAATTTGAATAAGTTATCTATATTATTTCAAAAATATGTAAGAATAGAATATGTAGAAAATTCAATGTAGTTTCTAAACTACTAGGTTTGATTAAAAAAAAAGAAAATCTATTTGGTGAAAATTTGAAATTTCAATGCAGTGGTACTTAAATTTTAGGGAAAAATAAGAAGTAGGTGTCTGTTTGACCACCCTAAACACAACAAAATGATAATATTCTTTTATAATATTTTATATATAAGTAGAGGACTCAGGCCCCAATGTGATGCATATTTTTTTTTAAATTTTTTTCCAAGTAAATAATTAATTATGAATTTTTATTACAACTTTTTAAAAAATATAAAAAATCTTATGTCTAACCACCTTAACTTGGTAAAAACTTCATGAACTTCAATTTTTCTTTTTTTTAATCCTATAGTATGCAAAGCATAGAATATGACGCATGTTTTGGATTCAAAAAATGTGATACCATTTGAAAGCTATAGATGTTTTTTGATTAGCCTATCAATTAGGACTTTAGTCATAATTTGAATAGAAAATGAATAATAATTACTTATTAAATTCAAAATAAATAATAATTTATATCAATGGAAAGCTGAGAATATCTTTTAAAAACCCTTTTTGTTTCATCAATTTTGGGTAAAAAAATAGTCGTAAGCCACATACCCATCATATTGCCACTTTTTGGCCCATCATGATCCTGCACATACCCTATACTGATAGAAACCCTTCATCTCATGTTTGTTGCTATAACTTGTAACTGTCAGGGAAACCTTACATAGATTACACAATGTTTCACCGAAGGCCTCTCACCCAACTCTGAGTCGCCGAGATAAAGCAGTTCCTATGTAGAAAACCATTCCCCACTCACTTTTGCCAAGACAATACAGTATCGGTGAGACATCTCAAAGACAACACCATGTCATACCGAAATACCTTGAAGTCACTCGTGTTCGCCAACACCAAAATATTTTCATACCAATGGAGTCTCCATATGCATTATCAGCGAGACCAAGGTTATTCACCAAGACGATATATCGAAAGCCCCAGCTCACACCTAAACATATCCCTTAAGCACCGGTCAGTGAAACAAATGGAAATCGTTATGACCTTATACCGAATACCCTCAGTCTGGTAGAAAAGAACATTCAATGTGATTGTCGGTGAAACCATGAGAGCTCACCAAGACGTTATGCAGAAACAAAGTCTTACACTGACAAAAATCCACTTTGACCAATCGGTAAGACAAAATGATTTCGGCGTGACATTACAACGACGCCTGAACTCTTTCTGAAATATGCATCTTCCTGTCGCCGAAACCCTGTGAAAGCTATGTTGACAACCATCTGCAGATAAAATCTATTCGCTGAGACACCAGATGAGTCTTGCTAATAGGCAATACAAACTCATGCAAGCTGAAACATGCAAAATGGATTAGGGAGACATATACCACGATGTGAATCATGCAAATCCTGATTGATACAATGGATGAAAAATGAGCAGAATGATAGGAAAACAAACCCTAGTGTTTTAGGATGAGGACCATATGGAAACTTAGGGTCAAGCAAAATATGTGAAAATATTGTAGAAATTTATAGCTCCAACAGTGGCTCCATCTGGGGATGAATGATAGTCAGATCATTGCAAGGATCTAGAATCTTTGGGTGAGCAGAGAAAACACAAAATGATGAACCAGTGAGCAGAAATGGAATGAATGGCAATGGAAATGAATGCAGAGAATGCAAGATGCAAGTGAAATTGATGCAAAATGAATGCAAAATGGAGGTGAACTAGAACCCTAAACTACTGTGCATGGAAAAGAATTTTAAAGAGGATAAGCAAGAGTTGTCCATGCACTGGCAACCCTAAATCCTCTATGTTTTAATTTCTCCTATTCTGATCTGTTACAATCTGAAACTCCAACCATGCTTTCCCCTATCAAATAGTTGGTTTTGTTTTGAGTTCATCAGATTTCTCTTAAAGACATAGATGCAATCCTTCTTGTCATTGTTAGTGCAAGTTTTGAGAAAACCACCAAGATCAGCCTAGACCAACTTCCCAACTGTATTCAATAGTTTATATTCTCCATCATCAGATAAAACTTTGTTATCTCCAACATTCAAAATGCATACACATGAAATACAACATTCCTCATTATCTCTCTCACTGTTATGTATTCTGAAACACTCTCCCAACTGTATAAGAATTTCATAATCAAAGTGCTTCACCTGAGAAACAAAATGTTATGTTATATCAACGCTGTCTGAAACACACAAATCTGAAACCTTTTGCAACTCTTTAGTATCATTATTTGGAATCAACATTAGATTATAACTCACATCTCGAGTATCTAGCATATATGAATCAATCAAATATGGAATTCTATCATCTTTGGTATGTAAATAAATGTCTTCTTCATATGAATTAGAAAATTTAGAACCACATACCTCCTTCTGAATAAACACAAACTTTTGATCAATACCAAAAGTATCACCATCATTCCAAGAAATACATAGGGAGTCATAAGAATCTTTACACAAAGATTTTTCACTGTCAAAACAAAAGTAAGCTAGAGACAAAACTTCAAGATCTTCATCATGTGCACATCCCTGGTATTCAAAAGTAAACCAATCTGCAATCTGTTCACTGACAAGTGAACAAGTCTCTATATTTTCATCACTTCAATTATACTCCTCGCTTTTTTCATCATCAAACATAAATCCAATACCATCAGAGAATGGGAAATCAAAAACATCATCAATGCAATCATTTATTCCATCATTTTGCTTGTCTAAAATTATTTCCTCCTTTTCATAGAATGGATTTGAAAATATTTGAAACTTACTCATTGACACACCTTGGCAAAAAATCATCTAATCTTCATTTAACTCTTCATCATACAACGAGTTTGAAAAAAATTGGAAATCACTTTCAAATCTACAAACCTCTTCTTCATCAGATGTATCTTCATAACTTTCAACTGTAGCTAGAGGTATTGTATACTTACTATCTAATGAATCAATATCTCCCATTGCCTCTTCATCGAGATCCTCATAAGAAGTAGAAGAATCCCTTGACTACAGATCAAAATCCTCAGGTTCATCATCAGCATTAGAATATTCACAACAAACACTGCTCTCTCTGTGACAATCTGTTGTGCAAGAGATAAGCCCTGCACCCTCATCCTCCTCAACATGGTGAAAAGTATCTGAGGCCAGATATACTGCATGATCTTCTTCATTCTTTTCCATCTACATTCCCTCCTCTTGTACTCTTTGGGCTACAACACAATGATTTGGGGAATGTGGCTTATCACAAAAATCACAAAAGTAATTGTTACTTACCATATAGGTTCCTTTCTTGCTCAATGGATCAAAAGCTCCCTCACTTCCAGGCCTAGCTGTTATAGGTTTGTTGTCCTTCCAGTCTATATTATAAGGCATGCCATGCAACCTCGGCCTTTCGTTCCTGTATATGTTGCTTTGCTGAGAAACCCTATGAATATCTCTTTTACTGATCATCCCAATAGCCTTCCTATTGTTTTCAATTGTTTGTGCCATCTTCTGTGCTTTAGCCAAATCTCTTGGGAATTTATTTCTAAGCTCATACCCTATCTTTGGATCAAATGCATTCAAATAAATACTCAGTGCTACAGAATCTGGCAACTTTGATCCAATAGTTATTTTATTCTATAACTTATTGAATCTCTGATTGAAATCATAAATTGTATCACTTTGATCTTTCTGAATGTGCAATAATTCACAAAGAGAAAAATATGGTGCACTTAGATTCCCAAACTACTCGAGGAATTGATCTTGAAATCCTTGGAGAGAATCAATAGAGATAGCCAGTAAGCTGTTGAACCAATCCCTAGCATCTTCAACAAGTGATATCATGAATATATTCATGCGTAAATCTTTGTAGGGCACATCCAAATATTGAATGAAAGCATCAAAACTTCTAAAATGATGTTCAGTAGTGATTGCATCACACCCTGTAAACTTTGGAACAATACCCCTCCAACTGCCATCCATTGGATAAGGGGATAATGGAATCCCTGACAAATCAAATTGTCTAATCATGGTTGTATACTGATAAGGGGGAGCATTATGTGGGTACGAATGCTGGTACATCAGACCATAGTACTGTGCATGATAATATGGCACATACTACTGACCATGAGGAGCTCTAGAATGACCTCCCCTGAACTGAAATCCTCCTCCATTCATGTTTAAAAAACCACAAAAATCTTTCAGAGTCACCACCTACTTTTCCAAAAGTAGGAAAATCATTATTTCTGATCTTTTCCCAATGGAATCACCCTTTCTGAAATTTCTCAAATTACAAATTTTCCTCCAATGACTCTATAATGTGGTCTTCAACTAAATTTTTTGATATAATCCCCAGTAGAGTCGCCAATTTGTTAGCTCTCAAAAATGCAAGTTTGAACCACGAAAGGTTGCAAAGCTTTCACAATGTTTAAGGGTAACAGAACAAGGCTTGAAACAATCAAACCTTCTACTCTTCAAGTGCTGCTAGACCTAGGTGGGTGAACCTCTCTTGAACAATGTAGGCTTATCTTATGATTATCCTTCTAATGTGCTTTGTCCACAATGGCAGATAATAGTGAACAAATGAAACCAAACTCGATAACTACCTTCTGATCTAAATCCTAGAATGCTTAATTAATTGATAAAATAGATTGAATGAATTCAAATAATGAAATTGCAGAGACCAGTGTTTTATTGGGTATGCGGAGTCAAACGAAATAGAAGTGGGCAACTTATTATGGCAGAAAATCAAATTGCAGGCATATGATCTGTTCATAACTTGTATAAACAATGCAGGATTATGACTACTGAGCTCTTCTTTAATAATCCAAATGAATCTTCCTAATTACTGTGATCAATGGAAAGGGTTTAATTCCTACTTGAGAGAAATAGTTAATTAATCACACAAATGTAGAAAATGTGCACAGATAAACTAAAAATAAACTTATTATTTCAATTTAAACAACCAGAAAAAATCAAATTGGAGACAACTTCAGCAATACTTTTCAATAAGCTTAACAGACAATTGATACCAAAAATAACCTATCACACCAGCTGAATTTCATTGAAACCACCATTTAAGAACATGCACCATGGTCTCTAGAATGAGAACTTTATTCTACCATGCCCATTCCTAATCTACTGTATCTATCTATATTATCCTTTTTCTCAATTAAAATTCGGGTGCCATATATATACACTAGTATTAGAAAATATAACACTTCAAATTCATGTGATCCATCGAAGAAATCAGGCTCACGATCATGTCGGCCACAACAATATTTAGAATTTCACATGTCGGCTAACAGCTTTGAAAATTTTATTCGCCAACCAATCGCCAAGATAGTTCGCAAGTATGCCGAAGGAAAAATAATGTCAATCGCCACCTGCCAGTGTTCCCCTATTCCACATTCACCATGACCATGCATATTTCTCACTGATGTAATCCTTTAATTTTGCTCACTGTCATCGTAGCTTATCGTTCTCGAGGAGACCTCATGTAGACTTCATCCTGTTTCACCGAAAGTCATTGCTTACCCTGGGTTGCCGTAGCACCTTGCTTGTTACACCGAGGTCAAAGGATATTCTTCTAATTTTTTAAGTCTCACTATAACCACACAACATCAGTGAGACTCCATAGTGAGTTAACTTCGTTCAGCTAAAAGCCTCGAGCCACAATATACTGCCAAGACAGTAATGTTCATATACTAATAGAAACCCTTTGTCTCATGTTTGTTGCTATAACTTGTAACTGTCGGGGAAACCTTACGTAGATTATACAATGTTTCACTGAAGGCCTCTCACCCAACTCTGATTCACCGAGACAAAGTAGCTCCTATGCCGAAAACCATTCCCCACTCACTTTTGCCAAGACAATACAGTATCGGCGAGATATCTCAGAGACAGCACCATGTCATACCGAAATACCTTGAAGTCACTCGTGTTCGCCAACACCAAAATATTTTCATACCGATGGAGTCTCCATATGCATTATCGATGAGACCAAGGTCATTCACCAAGACGGTATATCGAAAGCCCCAGCTCACACTGAAATGTATCCCTTAAGCACCGGTCGGTGAAACAAATGGAAATCGTTATGACCTTATACCGAATACCCTCAGTCTGGAAAAAAAGAACATTCAATGTGATTATCAGTGAAACCACGAGAGCTCGCCAAGACATTATGCAGAAACAAAGTCTTACACTGATAAAAATCCACTTTGACCAGTCGGTAAGACAAAACGACTTTGACGTGACATTACAAGGACACCCAAACTCTTTCAGAAATATGCATCTTCATGTCGCCAAAACCCTATGAAAGCTATGCCGACAACCATCTGTAGATAAAATCTATTCGCTGAGACACCAGATGAGTCTTTCCGATAGGCAATATAGACTCATGCAAGCTGAAACATGCAAAATGGATCAGGGAGACATATACCACGGTGTGAATCATGCAAGACCCGATGGATACAATGGATGAAAAATGAGCAAAATGATAGGAAAACAAACCCTAGTGTTTTAGGATGAGGACCATATGGAAACTTAAGGTCAAGCAAAATATGTGAAAATTTTGTAGAAATTCACAGCTCCAACAGAAAGGGTATTGTAAAGTTTTGTAATGCACTTTCACACTTTTCTAGGATGTATTTGCTTAATTAAGCCTAATGGGCCCCTTTTCAATAAAATGTATTTAATTTTTTACCTTGTTTAAGTGATGTAAAGTGTTATAAGGAACATTCACAGTTATCATCACGACCATTAATTAATTGTGGGTAATGGAAGTAATTAACCCCCCTTTAATTAAAATTTAAGCCTTAATTTTGACACCTCCTAAAGATCTATCCTGACACTCATAATTTAATTAATGAAGTATTTCATTGGGTAAAGTTAGGTCCTAGAAAATGGCTCCAGGATCCATTCACCTTGGGTGGAAAATGGGTCCTCCCTTAATAGTGTAAGAACACACCTCATATGGACTTAATACAACCAAAATTTGTTCTATGTTTTTCTTGAATTGATGATTAAATATATGATGGATAATAAATAAGGTGATCTCTTGGTAATATTCTTTCATATCATTTTGATGTTATGTTTAATTGTCACTACCATGAAGGTGGAATGCACTCATATACTGTGGAATGCAAATTGAGATTTTGAAGGGATTATTATATAGTTAAACATTCGAATGTTCAGATAACAGATTAATGTGATGTACAATTGGTACTTACAATCATGTTGGTAATGTGTAGGAAGGAAATGGTGTTAGCATAAGAAGGGAGAACCATCAAGAGAAAATTAAAAGATTTCTTCATGAGGATATAAATTTGACCCAATTTGAGGCCTAGAAACAAGTAAAGTTAATATATTGGAAAACTATGGTTGTGAGGGCATTTAGTTGTGATTCGTGTGAGGTCTAAGTGGGGATTAGGTCTTGAAAACCCATTGCTAAGTTTTAAACTCGGATAAAACATTGAATGGGATTTTAATGAGAGTTGTTGGTCAAATTTTTAGATTAGGGTGCAAAAATAAACCCCATAGGGTCTATACCATAGTGGTAGGGGTCCAGTGGGAATACAATAGAGCCCCTACAACATGATTTGACCCCTCAAAAGCTCTCATAATGAAGAGTGACGAATTTTGAGAAGAGTATCAAGTGGAAAGATTGTTTGGTTGTCCAAATCTATGTTCTCATTAATGGGGAAAGGACCTTCATTAATGGAGAGAGGTACACTCCACACTTTCCCATCCAAGTGTTGCAATTTGTGAAACTTCTATATATTTGGAGAGGAAGGAGTGGGGTGTTACCCACTTCTCCTCTTGGAGAAGTTTAGTTAAGATGGTAGGAAGAATAAGAGGAAGAGAGGACGAGTCTTGCTGAGGAGAGAGTTATCAAGAGGGCTTTGTTGGAGGGAGAAGAAGGATAAAATACTTAGAGTCTAGTATCTAAAGCAAAGAGATAAGTTTTGTTCTTCCCATCTTCCCTTATTTAGTTGTTGCAAGAGAATGATACATTTGTGTGGATTTTCTTTGTTGAATATAGTGAGTGAAGAGTCTATATGTATGTAATATGAATGTTGTGTTATTTTCATTCATTTTGTAAAAGTTGAGAAGATCCCATTCATCATCTTCTGGTCAAAATATTTATTTCTCAAGGGCATTGTTAGAGCCCATGGGGATCAATGATGCAACTACGGTAGGGTGGAGAGCAAGCCATAATCACTTGTGTGCCATTCATTATAGTTCTTGAATTTAGTTGTAACATGGAAACTCAATGGTTATTGTAACATTAAATAAAATGGAGAAAGAGTAGAATATGCATTCATTGGCATGTACATCATTGTTTATATATATATAAGATTGCATGTTGGAATAATGGGTTCCACATCTATTTAAGGAAAGAATGAAGGGGAAAATTTGACTTCACGGGGCATGTTAATTATCTCCTTCTATGTATCATTTGTTTGGATTAAGAGATTTGTAATCTCATTGAAATGTGGTGGATGTTTTGATGTCATTTCTATGTACTATGAGTGAAATTCTCCTTGCAAATCATTATTTTCATGTGTAAAGCAGACTAATTTTGTTGTTTAAAGGGACTACACTTGGTCAAAATTTAGAGAAAGATAATTCTGTCAAGTTGCTTATACACTAAAATTTGATTTCTAGGAAATTTGTGGCCCCATGTGAGCAGTATATTAGAGCATATGTAACAAAAGTTTATCATAATTAAAAATGCGTGTCAATGAAAAAGGAACCATAATTTTTTATCTTCTTTATAATAAAAGAACTAAAATGTTTTATACTCCAAAATCAGATATTGTTTAAGTGGATTACAACGTCCTTCTATTTTATTGATATAAAAATACTCATACACTTACTTTGGAATATATGGGAAAAATGCATAAATATTTTTAAAAGAAATTGAAAATTAATCAAATATATATACACTTATCTGAATTTATGTATTAAAGACTAAATATGTGTTTTACATTTAGATAAATATACATTCCTGAGAAAATAAAGAGTGCATTGTTTTATACAGGGTTGATATAACGCTGAGTATGAGTGTTGTATTCCATTTCATATTATTTTAACTCACTGTTAGCAACCATACATTAGACATTCTTAAGAAAATATTTGCAAAGAAAAATAAAAAGAAATGTGTAGTTAATGTCGTAGCCTCCACGCCCTCACATTAATTTGGGGAATTTGTATTATAATGACTACTGCAACCTTGGATTCCTTCTAGTTTGGATAATGCAAAAAGATAATGACATTGATAACCATAAGAAAATAATACTTATATCAGCTACTCACCTTTTTGTATACTCTATACTGGGATTCAAGTTGATAATAGATTGAATATGCAGCCCACTTCATGATCTTTGTAGTTCACTTTATAAGAAAGGAAGCATATTGTTGCAAGGAAACAAATCTAAACAATGGTTTCCTAAAATTTCCTTTTGCTCTAAGCTAGTTGTTCAAGCCTGTTCAATTCAGCAGTTCATTAGTATCATAGAAACAAACTCAAGAGAAAAAAATGAAAGAAAAACAAAAAGAGGCGAAGGCCACATTCAGATTGTGTGCTCAAAATAGAACCATATGTTTAAACAAAAATAAAATGAAATAAATGATAATCTGTAGTGGTGAGTGAGCAATCAAAATGTACCCACCATAATGGCAATAAATTTATCTAGAAAACCCTACGCAACCAACCCCTTGGTCATACAAAATTTGGAGACATTTAAGTAACTCCCATTCAATGCTCAATTGTGCACATCTTGTGTCAGTATGTACCAACATGCCAAGTGAGCCAATGATAAATCACTCTATATTTCTTCCGGTAGGCTGCGTGTGACCTTGTCATGACCTAACACAAATTATCTTAAATTATAGTGCTTGCGTGTCAGTGCACATTTGGTCTCAAATCTTCATTTATTTAATCTCTCCTCTGTTGAAAGAGATCATATTCCCAGGTGTCGTAGTTGCACATGTATTCCAGTGTAACTTGTGTTAATATGCACCACCACGTACACATCGTATGATAGCAAATCTGAACCCTTTGGCTCTAGTTGTTTTGAGGCCTGTGTCTAGTGTTGATTGGTATCATTATAAAGACTGAATATGCTAGTGCCGGATTGTTTTTATATTTCCTATCATAAGAAACTCATGAGAAACATAGATGTTGAGTGAAGATGGCGATAGGGTGTAGTTATTTCATTATTGTGGGTGAAGCCATGTTGAATCGATCGAAATTGTGGTAGCCAGTATTTGGTACTTTCTTTGTCATTATAAGCTGCAATAAAATTTCACGGGAGATGCTATGTATAATGAAATATCATATAATTCTTTCCATTTAATTAAATGAAATGGTAATAATTGCATATCTGACAATCTTTTTGGCAGAATTATTGTAACCAAATAAATCTAATATCCTAATATCACTTAAGATGTGTGTAGTGCTATACAAGTATTAAAAGAAAATAATAAAAAGAAACTCAAGCTTGCTACTATCCATCTGAAGATCTAAAGATCTCAGACCTACAACAATAATATGCATTCTTCCAAACCCTTTCTTGTCAATTAAAAAATAATAGTTAAAATACTTTTTAAAATAAATAAATAAATAAGCTATGCCTATTACCTCCTACAAAATCTATGCAATTGCCTTCAATAACAGACTTGCAAATAAATTCTTAAAACTGACCTTAGTTCTGAAGCATGATTTGCACAAAGAAGAATGATCAATAAAAAAAGAAAAACATCATAAAAATATTCAGATTTAGCCATGTCTAAAAATAAAAAATATGAGAGAAAGAAATAAAATAGAAGAAAACAAAACCAAAGTGTTAAATAAAATCTTTCATCCATAAGGAAATTATGAGTTAAAATATTTAAAAGAAAAAAAGATCTCTTAAAATAGAAAAAATCATTTGAAGTGTTAAGCAAAAGCTTCCATCCTTAAAGAAATGAGTTTTAAATAAAAATTTAGAGTTTAATATAGAAACTTTTCTAATATGGTTCTTAAAACATTTGAAAGAAAAATAAACCATAGTTTAATAAACTTATATATACTAATATTTAATATTTAGATAAATAATGGAAGTATGTTTTTGAAAAGTAAAAAAGCAGGTTTTACAGGGACCTGAAACCACAAAGTTCAAACAAACAAAAGATAAGCATATAAAGTACCAACAACCAACCAGCTGTCCCAAAAAGGAAACGACAGCAACAAAAGACAGCAGGGTCCAAAAAAAGGACCACCTAAAAAAGCCAGAAAACCAAACACCAGGTTACTCCAAATTATTCAGTAACTCCTCAGCTTCTTTTTCAACATTCTGCATATCCTGTAACCCCTACCTAAGGATTTGAACCATGTGTGAAGAAGTCGGGGTTTTCCTTTTTATGTTTGCTCTGGTACGAGTCGAAATACCTTCACCAGCCGATTTGCTGCCGCCTCTGTTCACATCCAAATCCACCACCAGCGAACCCTTTTGACTTTTTTCAAGCTTTTCCACCATCGCATTTATGATGATTGTATTATGCCTTGCAATTTTGTGGTTGTTTGCAACAGTGGCCCTTATGTTTTGTCCAATCTTGAACATATTACATTCAATACTTGTCAATCTATCCTCCTGTAGTTGCTATCTTTTCCTCGGTAAAGGAATTTCTTGTTCCTCACTAACTCTTCTGTCCCAACTGATCTTCTGCTCCAGTTCCATAACCTTATTATTGAGAACAGTAATACGGCCTTTCAAATCACAAACTTCTTTCTGGGTCCATTTGAGAACGGTAAAAAGACCCTCTGTACTTTTTTCCAAAATAAAATATAATATAATTGAGAAACCCAAAATAAAGGAAGTATGTTAATATAATTGAGAAACCCAAAATAAAATAAAGCAAAGATATATATAAATGTTAAATAATTTTATTAAATATATATATATATATATATATATAAATAAAATGAGAGACTCTAATAAATTTAATTATTAATATTTCTATATCTAAGTATAGAATTTTGTAATGATTAGGTAGTTTTTGGTAAGTTTGTTATGGATTAAAAATAAATCTAATTAAGAGTTTTGACATTACCATTAAAGTGTGTGAAGTATTAATGCTAGAAAATTTATTGGATGTTACTATTATAGTGTATCTTTATGGGTGTTAAATGTGAAGAGGAAACTTGTGCTACAAATTGATAAGTCACTTCATTATTAGAAGTTTTGTAAATTTAGAATATAGTTAATTTGACCTCATTACCCTTTTAACCCTAAGATTACTATCCAAAGAAACAAGAACAATAATATTATAGGTAACTATAATGAATTAATTCCTACTAAACCCGAAGAAAATTAATTATATTATGGGTCCTTAATCCAACGAAATATATGTGCTAATGCTCCATGATTTAAATTATACTAACTAATCAACATTACTACCCTCAAAAAAATTAGTACACCCATGCATGTTACCTTATCACTTGCGTGGAATTTTAGGGGACATATTTTTACTTTGTAATAAAATAAACCTTCATAATGTTAATGTTACCCTTGTACTTCATGTACAAGTGAAGTAATAAAATTCTCAAGCTGCTCCATTATAAATATTAGTTATAGGAGGCACACTAATAAAGTTTACTTGGCTAAATTTTCTCTTGAAACAATAAAAAAAATTTCATTGGTATTTTGAGCCTTCAGGGTTGTGTTAGGTGAATAATGTTATAGTTAGAGCATAGGAACATAGGTTTTGGTTGTTTTGTTTTCAAAGAGAAATATTAATAGAGCATACTATTGTTGATCAAGAAATTACTGTTAATAATTGGATTGGTATTGAAGCATGATCACTTAGAACTTTAATTAGCTTAGTGTTTGACTTAAGAAAAAAATGGGTTTTTCTAGTGATTTTTTTTAAGGCATGACACATGGTATCAAAGCCCTAGGTTACAACTCTAGGGAACTCTAGGGATAAATTGTGCATTAATACTTGTGTGTGCATGGGTATATGTACAAATCCCTTTGTGTTAGCTAGAATGAAATGTTGATATTTTTTTTTTAAGAGGACATGCATTGTATATTAAAAATGAACCTAGTTGATATTATCTAACCAAGGTAGAGATGGGATGTACCCAATAGCCAAAAAAAAAAAAAATTGATCAAAATAGGTGGTTCAAATATATATCTAATTGAAATACATCTTACCTTTTGGAGTAAGTCAACTAAACATGTTCCCTTGTATAAAGGTGAATGACCTAGTCTAATTAAAAAAGGTTATGTCATAATATAGCCTTTTGGGCATTAAATTTTCTTAAACCTTAAAAAGTTATATTTGGGTTTTGAAGCATAGCCTTTTATAAAGTGCATGAATAGGGTTACAGAACATCATGATGTGTATAAAGACTATTTTGTTGGATTCATATGACTATAATTCTTAAATACAATAATAACATAATTTCTTGGAGTCATCTAGTTATTTTGGGAGAAACATGTTTTCTTATATATAAACCTTACTTATAAATAGAGAATGAAAAAAAAAAAACTATACTTTTAAAAACTCATCACTAGATAAAGGAAGAAATTATATGAACCTCAAAGGGAGATTAAAGTGATGAAGGCTATGGTAGAACAAGACCAACTAAAAAAAAACTTTAAATTGATTAAACTAGGTTAACAAAAAGAATAAAACAATAAGAAACCATTGGACTATGTATTGTATGCAATTTGAAGCACCCATATAGTTAAAATATTGAGAGATATTCAAACTTAACCATTAAGGTGTAGGTTGCAGGGCATAAGTTTAAGGAATTACACAAAATTGGTATACACTCATGAATCAATATCTTGTATGCATTAGGAAGAAAAAAAAAGTATTTCTATCCCTTCTATTATTTGAGAACTTTGATTTATATATAGTGTGTAAGAGCTAATTTTATGTTCTTGTAATAAAATAGATGATTTTCCTTATGGTTGATAGGTAAAAATTTCATGTATGATGCCATCCACTAAGGATCAAATCCTTGTACAGTTGTATAATAAATGCTATTTAGAAAAGTGGTCAAAATTTAATTTTACCTTGAATTAAATAGTGAAATTTTAAGTTACTTAAACTCTTTTTCAAGTAAATGGAGACCTAGTAAACTTAATTTAAAAAATATATATAGGAACTACCAAACCCTTGTGTGCTATTGTTAAAGATTAAATGGTACATGAAACAATACAAATTCTAAAATTCAAGATAAAAGTGAATGTATAAAAGGATACAATTATGATATGAGAGTTGAAGGCCAATGGATGAGGTGTTTTCCCTTATAACAATCAAACATAAAAGATTTGTGAAGGGCTCATATCAAAATATTAATTTGGGGTTAAATTGCTATATAGAGCCCTTGCTATCACTATTTTTTCTTATAAGAGAGCTAAGAATTAAAGACTTGTTGGTGCCCAAATAGAAAAGGATGCATGCCATATAGGAAGTAATAACACACTCAATTATGTGTTGACCTTTAATGGTTGTGTACATGTCATAAGAATTGAATAATCAATTTTATTAATTTATAAATTGAGTAATGAATTAGGTGTGATTCATGGTACATTGAGTAATTTGAAAGTTAAACTATATATAGCTAAGTGACACTAAATTAAAATAGTAATACTTTTAATTTATGTTGTGCATTCTATACCATTACATGTATGTACTCTTTAAGGGAAAAGCATATAAAACAAAATGTAAAGGAGAAAACCTAAAGGTAGATAAAAATTTCAAATACTTTTACTCGTTGTGCATCTTTATGAGGTTATATGAAACTATGATTGTAAAAATGATGATTATAACATGTGATTAAATGGTTCAACCTTAGATAGTGAAATGCAAGATTTGTAAAAGGATATTAATGAGTTGTGAGAATCACTATTCCAAGATTTATCATGTGTTTTATGCATTGACTGTGCTTTCTTTTCTCATACTATAATGTTTCAAATGAAAACAGTTAACTATATTCCTTATTCATGTTGAGAAAATATAGTGGAATTGCTCATATTGATATGCCGATGAACATAACAAATATAATTGAATAAAAGAGGAAGAGTGGTATGGATATATATAGAAAAATAATCTTGATCATAAATGTGATGTTAGTAAGATAGGAAGTGTGATGTACCATGTATTGTTAATTGCAAGAAAATTGTGTATTACCTAAATTACAATTATGAATTATATGACATTTTATTTAACAAGAATGTAAATGGATAGATGTTAATAAAAGGATAAAAAAAGTGAACATTGTGTAAAGAAAATAAAGTTTGTATGGGTGTATCAAAATTTGTGATGAGCCATGCATTGTTAAGTTCTAGGAAAATGGGGTCCTATACCTAAGCCACAGTTGCACATCTTCTAGTGATGTCTTGTACTTATGCAAGTGAGTAGATATTTCCAAAACTGAGACAAAATGTGAATATTGTTTAAAGAAAATAAAATATGTGTAAGTGCATTGCTCTTGTTCTATTGTGAATTTTGTAAAGTGTGTTGTGTTATGTCATGTAAAGTGAAACTAGTAATTGTGTTGTGCCCCAAGTATGAGATACAAGGTATCTAACTTGGGATAAGGGTGAGGGGAATCAATATAATCCCCTATGTGTACCCTTTTTGATGGCCTTTGTGTAAGCTAGTTAATTGTGAAATAATGTAAACATGATATGTGTAAATGTGTGGCTACTAAATGAAATGTGAAGTAATTCTTTGTGTAAGTATTGTTCATATGTTAAATGTGTACCCCTAGTGTATGGCTCCCCTATGGGACTAAGATGCCTACTAGTGTGAATATGGGTTGAGGGGAGAGAGAAACCTAAGTGGGAACCCCATGGTTTCCCTTGGAAATGTTCCTAACCTACCCCCCCACATATGATAACCACACTTGTTGGTTCATAGTGCAAACCCACTCTTTGATGTTATAACCCATGGGTAAAGGATGGAATTACTTGGGGCATGTTGATCACAGATTTTGGATACTTCAGCAATGCAGGGCATTGATACTATGTGGTAGAATCCACCATGATATTGTGGACTATCATATTTATGTGGTTAGGGACCACTAGATATTGCATGTTATTATACTTGTGTAGCTAGAGAACCACCATTCTCCTCCTCCCCTTAGGTTGCTTTATCAAAATCATGTGGTGTTGGTAATGTGACAATTTTATTATTGAGATATGAATTATTGGTAATTTCTTAATTGATGTTTTACTTTATTATATGCCAATAGTGTTAACTTTTATATTTATTTTATTGGAGGCTATTTAGCCATTTGAAAAAAAAATTAGTCCATTACCTCAAGGACTTATTTAATTTTTGTTTTCAAATTAAGGTTGGAATGTTGAAATGCAGCTACAATTGATTTTTATTTGGTTTTCCTCTTGAATTTATAATTTTTTGTTTATTGAAATGTTGGTTTATGATTTTACGTTGCTCGTTTCAAGGCTCCTTTTGGTTTTATAACTACTAGAAAGTGTGGTGTGATGCAATATTTTTAAAAACTACCATATCCCAGGGGGTTCCCTAGTAGATCATATAGGGGAGTAGATGTGTTGGGGAATTATGAGTTACTTGAGAGGGGTTATAAATGGGACCGATATGGGATGGTCATTAATCCATTCTTCCCCTAGGTCTATGATTATTATTTTTGACCTTTCTCTTGGAGGCTAACCCCCTTACACAAACAAGAGGAGGTACCTAGGAGATGTATGGTAGGGTCCTTAGAGAAGGGCCTTGACACTATCTTTCTGAATGGTTATGGTATCCAAGAATCTCCATCCTTATAAACCCATTGTGTGAGCCTTGTGATGTGAATAATGTGTAATTGTTGTGATGTATGGTTAAATTGGTAAATAAATGACATGTGAAAATACTTGACTACTATGTGTGAAAGAAAGTGACAAATAATTGTGACTACTATTCTTGAGACATGAATTGACATTGGAATGAAAATGTTTTCTAACATCATGAGTGATGTTTATGATGCAAAAAGGGACCTTGAAGGGTATATATGGATGTTAATTTGTTTGGATATAAGTTGGTGTGATTATTATTATGTTTATTTTATTCGAGGATTTTCACCATAGGGATGGCTACTAACATATGTCATATTGTGATTATATTGCATAGATGTTTTATGATGGGATATTTTTTTTAGAATAATTAGATGTTGATTCATGCAAGAGATTTCTTTAACATTTGTTGATAGCGGAATGTTTTAATAGTTACATCAAGAAAGAAAAGTAAGTAATATGTTAATAGATTTATGTGCATTGTTATATTGATATTATATTTCCAGACCTTAACAACTTCCAGGAGGAGGTCTAAGCTAAGGGGATGGGGATGTAAAACCCCACCTCATATGTACTTAATACAACCAAAAAAATTTCTATGTTTTTCTTGAATTCATGATTAAGTATATTATGGATAATAAATAAGGTGATCTCTTGGAAATATTGTTTCATATCATTTTGACGTTATTTTTTTATTGTCACTACCATGAAGGTGGAATCCACTTGTATACCATGGAATACAAATTGAGATTTTGAAGGGATTATTATATAGTTAAATATTAGAATGTCCAGCTAATAGATTAATGTGATACACAATTGATACTAACGATCACATTGGTAATGTGTAGGAAGGAAATGGTGTTAGCATGAGAAGGGAGAACCATCAAGAGCAAATCAAAAGACTTCTTCATGAGGATATAAATTTGACCCCATTTGAGGCCTAGAAACAAGTAGAGTTAATATATTGGAAAAATAAGGTTGTGAGGTCATTTAGTTGTGATTCATGTGAGGTGTAAGTGGGGATTAGGTTTTCAAAACCCCTAGCTAAGTTTGAAACTCGGATAAAACCTTGAATGGGATTTTAATGAGAGTTTTTGGTCAAATTTTTGGGTTAGGGTGCAAAAGTAAACCCCCTAGGGTCTATACCATAGTGGTAGGGGTCAAGTGGGCATACAATAGTGCCCCTAAAACATGATTTGACCCATGAAAAGCTATCATAATGGAGAGTGACGAATTTTGAGAAGAGTATGGAGTGGAAAGATTGTTTGGTTGTCCAAATGCATGTTCTCATTAATGGGGAAATGACCTCAATTAATGGATAGAGGTACAGTCCACACTTTTCAATCTAAGAGTTGTAATTTGTGAAACTTCTATATATTTGGAGAGGAAGAAGGAGTGGGGTGTTACCCATTTCTCCTCTTGGAGAACTTTAGTTAATATGGGAGGAAGAAGGAGAGGAAGGGAGGAGAAGTCTTGTTGAGGAGAGAGTGATCAACAGGGCTTTGTTGGTGGTAGAAGAAGGATAAAAGACTTAGAGTCCAACACCTAAAGCAAGGAGATAAGTTTTGTTATTCCCATCTTCCCTTATTTAGTTGTTGCAAGAGAATGATATGTTAGATGTTGTGGATGTGTTGTTGATATGTGGTTGTCATTGATTTCAACACTATTAGCATTTGGTGTATTAGAGGCTATATATGTCGAGGATATTGAGAAAATTGTAAAAGAAAGTATTCCTAGTTCCCAGTGGAACTGTGCAAGTCATGAAGGTTCCCTATTCTACAAGTTAAAGACTAGCTAGTGTGGATTAAAGGGTTTATTGTTGAGTGATTATAGATCATCTACTAGAAGTTTTAGAGGTCTCTGTCAGTGTTCCTGAATAAAGATTGTGTGATTATGATAATCTTAGTTATTGTGGATTTCTTTCTATTGTTTCTTGGTGTGATTAGATGTCTCTAGATGATTCTTGATCTTTTTCATATGTCCACATTAATCATTGAGCTCATGGTTGAAAATATTTTCTTGCGCATGTTCAGTTTTTCATGTTCCTGGCCGACATGTTGGTGGTAGCGTGTTGTGGATCTTTGTGGTGGAATTAGTTAAAGTCTTTTTGTGTTGGAGATGTTAATTTGGGTCTCCACTATGTTGTGGCTGATCTTGGTGGATTTGCATTAAAAATTTATTTGTAAATTTGGGCCAACATTGTAAATATGTTTTATTTTCTTGGCCAACTAAGTTGTGATGAAATATCATGTAGAAAATATATGAGTGATTGTTTCATTGGTGTAGTGTGTTGGAAAGGTGTTGAGTGTGCTCCTATGTGTGTATGTAAGAATATCATTCGATTGTCAAGTAGAGTGTGAAGAAGATTAATAAAATTTTGAAGAAGGTTTTCTATGCTTAATTGGAACTGTAATTAGGCTTGTGCAAGAGCTATTTTCTCAGTTCATACCCTCCTCCTATTCTGTATTGTTGGGCAATGAGCCCCTTTTGTATTTGAGCAGTGATCTCTAGGCAGTGTGCCAGAATGCATGTGCATTCCCTTATTATTTCTCATTACACTTTTAATAGGGTATAATATTGTGGACTAACATCCACCATGGTTTTTTGCTTAACAAGATTTCCACATAAAAATCTTGGTGTTCTCTATCTCTCTAATGTGGTAATTTCTTATTCATAAGATCTGAGATTAATTTAAGTTAAGTGAGAAAATTGTAAGTTTATGCGACAATTGATTCACCCCCCCTCTCAGTTGTATGTTCTTGTCTTGCCAACAATTGATATCAGAGAAGGTTCCTCTGAAGAAGTCTAAATGCTTGATGTGATATGAGATGGCAACATTCAAGAAGGACAGTCCAAGATTTAGTGGAACTAACTACTCATTGTGGAAAGTTAGAATGCAATGTCACCTAAGGTGTATTGGTGAAGCCTAATAGAATATTACAAAAGATCCATATGTTATTCCTCAGAATGGTCCCTCCACTAGTGATGAGATCAAATATGCTAAAAATAATATTAGGGCTATTGAAGCTCTAGTGAGTGCTCTAACATATTCAGAGATGGCTAATGTGATAGGAATGCAGATAGCTCATGAGATTTGGATGAAGCTGTAAAATTTATTTGAAGGAGATGATCAGGTGAAGATGGATAAGCTATAGAGTTTGAAAGGAAAGTATAAGAATTTGAAGATGGGTGAAGATGAAAATATCACTTCTTTTATACAAAGAGTAAATGATATAGTGATGGGTATTAGATGTACTGATGGTTCTATGGATGAGGATGAAATTGTGGTTAAGGTACTTAGATCCTTTCCTCCCTCCTAAAAAGTGAAGGCTCATGCTATTAAAGAGTTTAGATTAGTAAACAAGATGACAAGAGACATGCTTGTTGGTAAGCTTGCTACTTTTGAGATAAGTGAATTTGTTGAATCTTCACCAAAGACTGAATCTGCATTCAAGGCTATTGTATCCAGAAGTAACAAGAAAAGATATAGTTCAAGAGAGAGTTCTAGAAAGATATCGAAGTATGATGAAGAACTGAAATAGCTTGAAGATAAAGAAAGAGAGGTAGAAGAATTGGAAGCATTGATTGCAAAGCAAAAAGGCAGAGGAAAAGGTAAGTATGAAGATGTATTTCCTATTAAATGTTTCTCTTGCAGTAAAATAGGTCATTTTGCATCAAGGTGTCTTCAAAGAGTTCCTAGATCTAAGCCTAAAAAGTCTAGATTCCAAAAGAGATGCTACTTTGTTGAAGAAGTAGTGACTGATGATGAGTCTAACAAAAATAATGGAAATGAAGATGAATGGGTTTTTATTGCTACCATTGAAGATAATCCTATGGCTACTGAATCTTCTAAAGATGAAAAATCTCTTACAGCCCGAGTTGAAGAAAAGGATGAGTGGGTTATTGACAGTGGATGCTCACATCATATGACTAGTGATAAAAGGAAATTTGTGAGTCTAGAGAAGTATAATAGTGGGGTTGTGAGATTTGGAGATAATGTTGGTGTGATTCATGGTAGAGGTTCTATTTTCCTTGGTGGTAAGGATAACATTGATGATTTTCTTAATGGTGAAGGCTTGAAGCACAATTTTTTGAGTGTTGGACAAATGGTGGAGAAGGAATAAGATCTATAGTTCAAATATGGAAGAAGCAAGATACACGGAAGTTCTGGGAATATGATTGCTACTAGTAAGTAGAAAAAGGTAATATCTTTCACCTGAATACTGCTAATGGGAGTTGTTTAATTGCTTAAATAGATGAAAGTTGGTTGTGACATAGGAGGTTGTGTCATGTAAAGTTTAACAACATTATCAAGATAAGTTCCACTCAAGCAGTAAGAGATCTACCTAGGTTAGTGAAGCCTACCAATAAAATCTGCAAGGAATGTCAGATGGGTAAACAAACTAGAGTCTCTTTCTAGAGAAAAAAATTTCATTCAAATAATTTATTGGATATGCTACATACTAACCTTTGTGGTCCATCTAGAGTTAGAAGTGTTCGTGGAGAAAGGTACTTTATATTGATTATTGATGATTACACTAGAATGATATGGGTTTCTTTCCGAAGAGAAAAATGTGAAGCATGTGAAAAGTTCAAAAATTTTAAGGCTATGGAAGTGAATGAGAAATGTCTAAAAATCAAGTACCTGGGATTTGAAAGAGGTGATGAGTTCACCTCCAGGGAGTTTAACTCCTTTTGTGAAGAACATGGAATTAAAATATAGTTATCTGCTCCCCGAACCCCTCATAGAATGGAGTTGCAGAAAGAAAGAACAGAACAATTTTGGATACTATCAGAACAATGATGATGGAAGGAAACGTGTCTCAAATGTATTGGGGTGAAGTCATAAGAACTGTTGTGTATATTTTGAATTGGGTAAATTTTAATGGTAATTTTGGTAAGACCCCTTTTGAGTTATGGTTTGGTTACAAGCCTACTATTGAATATTTTAGGATCTTGGGAAGAATGCATTATATCAAGAGAGATGATGATATTGGAAATTTTGATGCAAGAAGTGATGAAGGGATATTCATAGGTTACTCCACTAAAAGCAAGGCCTATCAGTGCTATAACAAAAGATTGAGAAAGATGGCTGCAAGTGCAAATGTCAGAGTTGATGAGGGCTCTGTCAAATCATCTAGAAATTGTGGTTATGATTTAGATGAAGACAATACAAGCCAAGGGAAGAATTCTCAGACACATAATCTACTTCATATTATTCCATATGTTCCAGTAAAGTAACCTCAATTTTTTTTGGTAAATCAAGTGAGTCAGTAAGCATAGACAAGTGCAAGCATAGAAGAAAGATCAGAAGAGTCAAAAATTGAAGAATGTCCCAAAAATCCAAGGTATGTAAAGCTAAATCATTCTGAAAGTCAAATCATAGGAGAGAAGAATAAAGGAGTGAAAACTAGAAGAAATATTGCAAAAGAATATTGTCTAATTACCAAGATTGAACCTAAAGATGTCACTGAAGCCTATTAAGATGAACACTGGTTGGAAGCTTGAGGGAAGAGCTGACACAAATTGAAAACAATGACACATGGATATTGGTCCCTAGGCCTAAAGACAAAAATGTGATTGGTACTAAATGGGTGTTTAGGAACAAGCTGAATGAACAAGGTGAAGTGGTCTAGAATAAAGAAATACTAGTATGTAAGGGGTATTCTAAGATGGGAGGTGTTGATTTTGAAGAAACCTTTCCCCCTATTGCTAGAATTGAAGTTGTCAGATTATTTCTTACTTATGCTACATATAAGAACTATAAAGTCTATCAAATGGATGTGAAGTCAACATTTCTAAATGGAGAACTAGAAGAAGTATACACTGAACAACCAGATGGATTTCAGCTAACTGACAAGGAAGATATGGTATGCAGATTAAAGAAAGCTCTGTATGGACTTAATCAAGCCCCCAGAGCCTGGTATGATAGGTTGGACAAATATTTGTTGAAGCTTGGATTCACTAAAGGTACCGCTAATAGCAACTTATACTTCAAATTAGATCATGATAAGGAGTTAATTATAAATTTTTTTGTTGATGACATCATTTTTGGAGGAGATGACAATCTATGTATGAAGTTTGTTGATGAGATGAAGGATGAATTTGAGATGAGTATGATTGGAGAGATGAAGTTCTTTCTAGGATTGCAAGTGACCATGTTAGACAAGGGAATATTCATATCTTAGTCCAAATATGTGAGAGAAATGTTGAAGAAGTTTGGAATGGATGACTCGAAACCTGTTGGTACTCCCATGGTGACCAGATGTAAGTTAACACAAAATGATGATTCTCCTAAGGAAAATCAAACTAGATATAGGTCAATGATCGGTGGATTGCTCTATTTAACTCAGACTAGACTAGATATTATGAATGTTGTATGTATGGCTGCTATATTTCAGGTTGATCCAAAAGAATCACATGTGACTACTATCAAGAGAATATTCAAATATCTGAAAGGAACAATTGAATTTAGACTTTGGTATCCAAAGGATAATGATCTAACTTTGAGTGCATATACTGATGCAGATTGGCCAAGATATGTAGATGACAGGAAAATTACTAGTGGTGGTGCTTTCTTCCTAGGGAAGAAGTTGGTGTCTTGGTTGAGCAAAAAGAAAAATTCAATTTCTCTATCTACTGCTGAAGCATAATACATTGTTGTTGCAAATAACTATACTCAAGTGTTATGGATGAAACATATGTTAAAAGATATTAGGGTGGTATATGTAGAGCCTATTTCCATATACTATGATAATTCAAGTGCAACAAATATTTCAAAGAATCTAGTACTACACTCTAAGACTAAACATTTATCAATCAAGTTTCATTTCTTGAGGGAGAAAGTGAATGAAAAAGAAGTTAGATTGGAATATGTGCCTACCAAATAATAGGTTGCAAACATATTTACTAAAATTTTTCCAAAGGATACTTTTGAGTATCTCAGAGGAATGTTAGGGGTGATTACCCCTCTTGATAAGAACTAAAAGATGCATTTTCTTGCATCAATTCATGAGCTACATTGCTATATTCTAATCTAGATTGATGTTTATGTGGTTGCTACTCAAGGGGAGTAGTCAGATGTGTAGATATGTGGTTTAGAGCATGTATTTGGAAAGGTCATGGTAAAATTTTCCATTGATTTCAAAGGGGGAGAAGTGAAATGTGAAAAATCTTTCAAAGGAAAAGAGCCTTGTGGGGAGAAGAGCAATTGAGAAGAAGAGTCAGTGTGTTGGGTTGATGGCATTTTTCACATCATGTGTTGCCATCAATTCCAAAGGGGGAGATTGTTGGATGTTGTGGATGTTTTGTTGATATGTGGTTGTCATTGATGTCAACACTATTAGCATTTGGTGTACTAGAGGCTGTATATGTTGAGGATATTGAGAAAATTGTAAAAGAAAGTATTCTTGGTTTCGAGTGGAACTGTGCAAGTCATGAAGGTTCCCTTTTCTATAAGTTAAAGATTAGCTGGTGTGGATTAAAGGGTTTATTTTTTAGTGTTTCTAGATCATCTACCAGAAGTTTTAAAGGTTTGCGTCAATTTTTTATTGTGTTGTGATTTGATAGTGTTTATGTGGTCTTTGTCAGTGTTCCTAAATGAAGATTGTGTGATTATGGTAATCTCAGTTGTTGCGGATGTCTCTCTATTATTTCCTAGTGTTCTCAGATGTCTCTAGATCATTCTCTATATTTGTGGTATGTCCACATTAATCGTTGAGCTCGTGGTTGAAGATATTTTCTTCCACATGTTCTTTTTTTCATGTTGCTAGCCAACATGTTGGTGGTATCATGTTGTGGATCTTCGTGGTGGAATTAGTTAAAGTATTTTTGTGTTGGAGATGTTAATTTTGGTCTCCACTATGTTCTGCAAGATCTTGGTGGATTCACATTAAAAATTTATTTGTAAATATGGGCTGACATTGCAAATATGTTTTATTTTCTTGGTCGACTAAGTTGTGATGAAATCTCATGTAGCGGATATATAAGAGCGATTGTTTCATCGGTGTAGTGTGTTGGAAAGGTGTTGAGTTTGCTCCTATGTGTGTATGTTCAAATATCATTCAATTTTAGAGCAGAGTGTGAAGAAGATTGAGTGAAATGTGAAGAAGGTTTTTTGTGCTTAATTGGAACTGTAATAAGGCTTGTGCATAAGCTATTTTCTCATTTCATACCCTCTAGATTTTAATCCTATTATGTATTGTTGGGCAGTGAGCCCCTTTTGTATTTGAGCAGTGAGCTCTAGGAAGTGTATCTGAATGCATGTGCATTCCCCTTATTATTTCTCATTATACTTTTAACAGGGTATAATATGTTGGATGCAAGGAACATTGAGAGGGGGGGTGAATCAGTGTTTAATAATTTTAATTTACAAAATAGATCTAAAAACCATCAAAAACAATAACATAACTTTATATATAACATTAGCAGCACATAACAGATCAAAACTTGCAGTCACATCAATAATCACCATAACACCATATATTTTTACATGGAAACCCTGTTAAGGGAAAAACCACGATGGAGATTAATCCACAAAGTTTACTCTATTAAAAGTAAAATAAAAGAGGGGAATGCACTTACATTCAAGCACACTTCCTAGAGCTCACTACTCAAAGGAAGAGGCTCACTTCCATACAATTATAATATAGATTACAATAAAATTTGAACTGAGAATATAGCATCTACAAATTCCTGGATTCAGTTCAACTAAAGAGCACAATTTGACTTTGGACCTTCTACTCAAATATGTTCTGCTCTACTCTGTTCTCCTACTAAAAAATCTTTAGTAGTACAACGAATATTTGATCAATCAACTAATCTAATCCTTTTTGCACACATATAAATCTCTCTTCACACCACACATATACAAAGTGAGTTATCGATCTTCCTTATATATCTGCTAACTCAAAAATTCAATACATGTCATCCTTTCAACAAAATATAATATTATTTGCTTATATCGGCCATGTCAGCCTTAATTCTTTAATTAGAAATGAAGTGTACCTTCATAAGTTGGCTAGACTTATAGAAGGGACCCACACCATGGTTCTAAACATAGGAGATAGCAAAATAATTATTCCACATACATCCGCAATCCACCACATCAAGTATGTCGGCCACAATGAAAAATAGATCATAAAACATGCCACCGAACCTCTTAACTCAAGCTATGATCAATGCAACACTTCAAAAATTATTCAGTAGAATAGTGTACAAGCTAAGAAAAATTCCTTGGGGATCCACATTTCAAAATAGTGATCTGGTGAAGTAGTCGGATCAACATACCAACCGGATGTCTTGTTCTTTACTTTCTTAGCCAGTAGAATACAGAGAATTAGATTTTCTACCGGTACGAACACAACTGATAATGTGGACCAAACTATACACTCAAGTTACCATCAATGACAACACAATTAGCCAAAGTTGATCTCTTAGAGCCATATGCCAACATAATATTGTGGACTAACATCCACCGTGGTTTTTCCCATAATAGGGTTTTCACGTAAAAATATTGGTGTTATCTATCTCTCTGATGTGTTAATCGCTTGTGGTTAATTGCTTATTCATCGAATCTGAGATTAATTTAAGTTAAGTGAGAAAATTTTAAGTTTTTGTGACAACTGATTCACCCCCCTCTCAATTGTCTATCCTTGTCTTGGCTACATGATACATTTGTGTGGATTTTCTTTGTTGAATAGAGTGAGTGAAGAGTCTATATGTATGTAATATAAATGTTGTGCTATTTTCATTCATTTTGTAAAAGTTGAGACGATCCCATTCATCATCTTGGGGTCAAAATATTTCTTTCTTGGGGGTATGGCTAGAGCCCATGAGGCTCCATGATTCCATTACGGTAGGGTGGGGAGCAAGCCATAATCACTTGTGTGCCATTCATTATAGTTCTTGAATTTAGTTGTAACATGGAATGCCATTTGTTGTTGTAACATTAAAGAAAATGGAGAAAGAGTAGAATTTGCATTCATTGGCATGTAAATCATTGTTTCTTTATATATATAAGATTGCATGTTGTTTCACATCTATTTAAGGAAAGAATGAAGAGGAAAATTTGACTTCATGGGGCATGTTAATTATCTCCTTTTACGTATCATTTGTTTGGATTAAGAGATTTGTAATCTCATTGAAGTATGGTGGATGTTTTGATATGTCCTTTATATGTACTATGAATGAAATTTTCCTTGCAAATCATTATTTTCATGTGTTAAGAAAATTGATTTTGATGTTTAAAGGGACTGCACTTGGTAAGAATTTAGAGAAAGATAATTTTGTCATGTTTCTTATACACTAAATTTTGATTTCCAGGAAATCTTTGGCCCCATGTGAGCAATATATTAGAGTATATGTAACAAAAGTTTATTATAATTAAACATGTGTGTCAATGAAAAAGGAACCATATCTTTTTATTTTCTTTATAATAAAAGAACCAAAATGTTTTATACTCCAAAACCAGATATTGTTTAAGTGGATTACAACGTCCTTCTATGTTATTGATATAAACATACTCATAAACTTTCTTTGGTATATATAGGGAAAATGGATAAATATTTTTAAAAAAAAATTTGAAAATTAATCAAATATATATACACTTATCCAAATTTATGTAGAGACTAAATATATGTTTTATATTTAGATAAATATACATTCCTGAGAAAATAAAGAGTGCACTGTTTTATACACAGTTGATATAACACTAACTATGAGTGTTGTATTCCATTTCATATTATTTTAACTCTCTGTTAGCAACCAGACATTAGAATTTCTTAAGAAAATATTTGCAAAGAAAAAAAAGAAATGTGTAGTTAATGTAGCCTCCACGCCCTCACATTAGTTTGGGGAATTTGTATTATAATGACTGCTGCAACCTTGGATTCCTTATGGTTTGGATAATGCAAAAGAGAATGGCATTGATAAACATAAGAAAACATTACTTATATCAACTACTCACCTTTCTGTATACTCTATACTGGGATTCAAGGTGATAATAGATTGCATATCCAACTCATTTCATGAACTCTGTAGTTCACTTTATAAGAAAGGAAGCATATTGCTGCGAGGAAAAAGATCTAAACAATGGTTTCCTAAAATTTCCTTTTGCTCTAAGCTAGTTGTTCAAGTCTATTCAAGTCTATCGTTCATTAGTATCATAGAAACAAACTCGGGACAAAAAAAAAAAGTTGAATAGAAAGAGGCAAAGGCCACATTTAGATTGTGTGCTCAAACTGGAACCATATGTTTAAACAAAAATAAAATGAAATAAATGATAATTTGTAGTGGTGAGTAAGCAGTCAAAATCTACCAGCCATAATGGCAATTAATTTTATCTAGAAACCCCTATGCAACCAACCCCATGTTCATACAAAATTTGGAGACATTTAACTAACTCAAATTCAATGTTCGATTATGCACATCTTGTGTCAGTATATACCAACATGCTAACTGAGCCTGTGATAAATCACTCTATCTTTCTTCTAGTAGGTTGTGTGTGACCTTGTCATAACCTAACACAAATTATTTTAAATTATAGTGCTTGCGTGTCAATGCACATTTGGTCTCAAATCTTCACTTATTTAATCTCTCCTTTGTTGAAAGAGATCATATTCCCAGGTGTCATAGCTGCACATGTATTCCAATGTAACTTGTGTGCATATGCACCATCACGTACACATCATATGATAGCAAATCTAAACCCTTTGGCTCTAGTTGTTTTGAGGCCTATGACTAGAGTTGACTGGTATCATTATAAATGCTAAATGTGCCAGTGCCATATTTTTTTTATATTTCCTATCATAAGAAACTAATGAGAAACATAGCTAATGAGTTAAGATGGTGATAGGGTGCAGTTATTTCATTATGGTAGGTGAAGCCGTGTTGAATCCGTCAAAATTGTGGCAGCAGGTATTTGGTACTTTCTCTATAACATTTGACGGGAGATGTTAAGTATAATGAAATATCATATAATTCTTGCCATTTAATTAAATGAAATGGTAATAATTGCATATCTGACAATCTTTTTGGCATAATTATTCTTGTGAAATAAATCTACTATCTTAATATCTCTTAAGATATGTGTAGTGCTATACAGGTATTAAAAGAAAATAATAAAAAAGAAACTAAAGGTTGCTACTATCCATCTGAAGATCTAAAGATCTCAAACAGATCTACAACAATAATATGCATTCTTCTAAACCCGTTCTTGTCAATTAAGAAATAATAGTTAAAATACTTTTTAAATAAATAAACTATGTCTATTACCTCCTACAAAATCCAAAATAATTTTTAAATAAATAAACTATGCCTATTACCTCCTACAAAATCCATGAAATTTCCTTCAATAACAGACTTGCAAATAAATTCTTAAAGTTGGCCTTAGTTCTACAGCATGGCTTGCACAAAGAAGAATGATCAATAAAAAAATAAAAGCATCATAAAAATATTCAGATTTAACCATACATTTGCAAATAAAAAATATAAGAGAAAGAAAAAAAATAGAAGAAAAGAAAACCAAAGTTTTGAATAAAAGCTTTCATCCATAAGGAAATTATGAGTTAAAAGATTTAAAAGAAAAAACACTCTAAAATAGAAAAAAAACCAAAGTGTTAAATAAAAGCTTTCATCCATAAGGAAATTATGAGTTAAAAGATTTAAAAGAAAAAAGAACTCTTAAAATAGAAAAAATTGAAGTGTTAAATAAAAGCTTCCATCCTTAAAGAAACGGGTTTTAAATAAAAAATTAAGTATAATATAGAAACTTTTCTAATATGGTTCTGAAAACATTTGAAAGAAAAAAAAACCATAGTTTAATAAACTTATACTAATATTTAATATTTAGATAAATCAAGGAAGTATGTTTATATAATTAAGAAACCCAAAATAGAATAAAGCAAAGATATATATAAATGTTAAATAATATATATATATATATAAACAAATAAAATGAGACACTCTAATAAATTTAATTATTAATATTTATATATCTACATATAGAATTTTGTAATGATTAGGTAGTTTTTGGTGAGTTTGTTATGGATTAAAAATAAATCTAATTAAGAGTTTTGACATTACCATTCAAGTGTCTATAGTATTAATGCTAGAAAATATATTGGATATTACTATTATAGTGTATCTTTATGGGTGTTAAATGTGAAGGGGAAACTTGTGCTACAAATTGATAAGTCACTTCATTATTAGAAGTTTTGTAAATTTAGATAGTTAATTTGAGCTCGTCACCCTTTTAACCCTAAGATTACTATCCAAAGAAGCAAGAACAATAATATTATAGGTAATTGTAATGAATTAATTCTTACTAAACCCGAATAAAATTAATTATATTATGGGTCCTTAATCCAAGAAAATATATGTGCTAATGCTCCTTGATTTAAATTATACTAATTGTTAAAAGCATGAAGTTTTCATAGTCCATGATTGTATTGTAATAAGATGTAAAAAACTGATAGAGTCTCAATCCAAAAGTCTTATACTAACTGATCAACATTACTACCCTCAAAAAATTAGTACACCCATGCATGTTACCTTATCACTTGATTGGAAGTTTAGGGGACATATTTTTACTTTGTAATAGAATAAACCTTCATAATGTTAATGTTACCCTTGTACTTCATGTACAAGTGAAGTAATGAAATTCTCAAGCTGCTCCATTATAAATATGAGTTATAAGAGGCACAGTAATAAAGGTTACTTGGCTAAATTTTCTCTTGAATCGATCAACTAATTTTCATTGGTATTTTGAGCCTTCATGGTTGTGCTAGGTGAATAATGCTATAGTTAAAGGATAGGAATGTAGGTTTTGGTAATTTTGTTTTTTTCAAAGAGAAATATTAATAGAGCATACTATTGTTGATAGGGAAATTAATGTTAATAATGGGGTTGGTATTGAAGCATGATTGCTTAGAAGTTTAATCATCTTAGTGTTTGACTTAAAAAAAAAAAATTGTTGGTATTTTGTAGTGATTTTTTTTTATGCATGACAAACAAGACCTCACTTTTTTCAGTTTATCTGAAATGGGTTTTTAGCCTTCTTTCCATCCCTCGGGGTTAGGTTCTAGAAAATTGAGACAAGACCCATTTCCCTAGGTGGAGAATGGGCCCTCCCTTGATGAGACCCCCCTTTTTGAATTCATTCTAGTGGGAATTTAATAATGTTTCTTTCCAAATTTAGTGTCGGCCTTAATTATTTGAATTTTGGGGTTAATCTCCTAATTTAGTATAACTAAGGGGCTAATTCACATTGTTTCACCTAGAATCTTTGAGAGAGCATCCTTATAGAAAATTGTAGTTTACAAGAGCATTTCAAGAGAATTCATAAGGAATTTCAAGGAATATTATCAAAAATTCATTGCATCAATTCAAGATCATTTCATCATGTCAAGGATTTAGTGCATTCATGCATGTTGTTGAGCTAAGAAAGTTGATGTAGCATTCAAGATCCATCTTGCAAGCATTATTTGAGATCAATATATACATTTATCATGGCCAATTCATGCTATATTATGTAGATTTACATTCCAATACAACATCCAAGGTATCATCAATTACATGTTTCATGTTTCATGCTTCAATTTCCTTATTTCATCATTTGGTTTAAATGCCTACAAGGGGTTTGACCGAGGAAAACTCCCATTCACTAAAAAAAAACTTGTTTTTCCTCCCTTGAGTGTGTGATTGTAGATTTACAGGTTGAAGATCAAGTGGAGCAAGTTTGGAGAAAAATTGTCAAAGTTGTCAAGTTGCTAAAGTTGTCATTCAAAGTGCAAAATTAGGGAATCAAAGCTACAAAATTTGATACAAACTTTCAAGAGTTGATAACAGGGAATTTGAGAGTGCAGACATCAAGGAAAAGGACCCTAAAATTAGTTTTTTGAATCCCTTAAAGGAACCATTCACCACTGAAGGTGAATTAGTCCTCTATAGCTCAAAAACAACTGTTTAACCAGGTACACAACTTTTAATGCTCTAAAAACTTCCTTCATTGTTGCTATAATAGTTAGGTATCATTTATGATTGTTATTTGCATATTTTGGTTCTCATAATTACATCTTTTTATCATGATTTAGTAAGAAAAAATTTAATGGTATATCCTCTTGCTCATGCATTTGGGAATACCCTATTTTTCACCCAATCAATTGTGAGTCGATTCAGCTTACAATTGATAATCTAGCATGTGAGTCATGATATTGATAGTTTTCCCATTTAATTTTCAGCTTAATTAGTTGTTTTAAATCAATTTCAATTGCATCTATTTCATGGGTATGATTAGATGTTAGTCTTCCTTTCCTAATTTATGGTCAAAATAATACCCCGAATTTCATAAAATTATAAAAATAAAAATTATATCAAAAGAGGGAGTTGTACCTCAATGAAAAGTCAGAGGAAGATCATGAATGCAATGGTGATCTCTCCAACTATTAGTGAATGATTTTTCTTCTTTTGGGAAAAATGGAGTCAATATAATTTTATTATTTAAAGGACAAATTTCTCAACCAATGGATTTTTGGAAACTCTACTAGGGAATACTATATTAGTTTTAAAAGTTGTCTTATCATGATTAAAGATAGTGTTACAACATGAGAATATTTTTCTGTTTTGTAGCTATGTTTATATTAGGTTACAGATGAACAAGAAGACATCATCTCACAACTGAATACTCTTACATGGAGGTATAGAAGAAGTGTAGTTCATTATATGAGAGAAAATTTTGTTCTTGAAGAAGAGGAAGAAAGAGCACAATGGTTGACATGATAAATAGTAGAAATAGCCTTGAGGTTCGAAACTATTTGGTACCAACACCCTATTATGGTACCTTTTTAGAATTCATAAGGGAGAAAGTGAAATAATGAGGAACATCATTGATAGATTCACTAGAATCTTGAGATAGATTCCTCCTCCCCATGCGGTTACTCAATCTAACTTGGTGATTGCCTTCATGTTAAATCTACACCCTAAGGTTCAATTTTGGTTGAGGCAGAGAGGGGTAGTTGACTTGGAAGCTGCAAAGGTTGAAGCCATAAGCATAGATGATGATTTATCTCATTCAAACACTTTGGTCATTCAAGAGTTGAAATATCACTAGGAGAAGTATCATCTCTGTGGTGACCCATGGAATCTCAGGAAAAGGAAATTCCCCTATCATGCAAATAATTGTTCTACTTTGAGCATGCAATGCCAAGAAGAATTTTTTAGGTATACCTATAGTTGATAACTAAAGTGAAATGTATGTTAAGCGTTATGGATATGAAGATGAAGATTTAGATTTTTTGGAAGATGAGGATGAAGATTCTCCTAATAATGCACCATTTTCTTCTATCTGGATAGACCAAGGAATAGAAAAATTATTGGATTCTATAACTTAGGTAAACTTGATCCCCATTGATTTCAAGGATTCCATTCCCAAGCTATATAATCTAGTTGATTAGCTCATGAAGGTAGCCAGAGTGGTGAACATTTTGAAGTCATAGATAATCCTCTACTCGAGCTCTATGAACCTGAAGATGTAAGTTCTCCTACCTCTATTTCTCTTGACGTCCCTAATGCAAATAAAGATACTATGAAGAATGATATACATTCTAAGTTTTAATTGGAAGAAAGGAATAGAGTAGAACAAGGAGAATATGTGAGTACTATTTCTATGTTAAATGATTTTCCTCGAAAGGTACAGGTCCCTGATGAGAAATGCTCACAATTGAAGGCCACATTTATTTGCAAGATAGAAGGGAAAATTACTAATTCAAAGAATTTACATCTATAAGAAGGAAAAACATTAATCCTTGCAGATCTTACCTAGAGTAGTGGTGCACCCACATTGAATGAAAGTCATAGTATGGGTAGGTACAAGAAGTTGGGTCCACAAAATGTTAAAAAAGTTGAAGTGTTTTTCCTGATTTTTAGAATTTGTCACAATTGGACAAACAATTTGAAGCACTTACACATTGAATCTTGAAAAAGTTCAATACTATGAAATTTAATATTTTGAGTTTAATTTTCAAATATATAATTTATTCTAATACCCAGATGACACAAATAATTTTTAATATGCATCTATAAAAACCACTTTTTAAAAGTTACCTTTTTATGACCATACCATGCACATGTATAAACACCATAGTTTGACCTAAATAAAAGTATTTTTCTAATTCATTTTTAGGAAAGATATGTATTATAATGAATACTGATGGAGATATTTTTTTATGAATTTTTTCTTAATATTTTTTATTTATTAATTTTCATTGGCCCTAATTGTTGGTTTTCAAAACCCTTGTGTATGGACACATTAACTTGACCTAAAATTATAAATTTTAAAATTTTATTTCATTGTGTAAATAACTATTTATAAATTAATGCTATATATTTTTTTAATAGGAAAATTAACAAATTAAAAGTTATTAAAAAATATGAAAACCTGACATTTCGAGTCTATGGGCCAATTTCCTCATAAATTAATTAAAAATAAATAAAAATAATCCAATCATAAAAAAATTACATATTTGAAAACTAGACATTGTCATCTATAATGGGTTTTAGTTTCATAAAATAATTATTAAAAAACTCATCAACTATATTGCTAAAGTTAGTTTTTTCTTTTGAAATTGTCATGGCCTTGTACTTGCAAGTCTAAGGCTAAGTGTTTGGTTACCATGCCTTTTCTTAGCCTAAATCCAAATTAAAAAAATGTATAGTGAGTTTTAAAATTTTGAGAATGAGTACCCACCTTAAAATGGGTTAGTATTCTATAAATTGAATGAGTACATGTTTTAAAGCTAAAAAATCACACTTCCCCTGAATGTGGACCAAACTTCTTGCATTTACCCATTTAATCTATACTTCTCATTCACATGTTAATTTGAATTTGAATTCTTATCGGTTTCAATACCCCTTAGTTTCAATTGGTAAAATGATCATACTAGAGGTTGGCATATCTAGAGTGGAGGATGAAGATATAACCAAAGACCTTTTTATGTAGGAAGTGATAGAGATATATGTTTGGAGGCATCTCTCAAATGGTGGGGACATGATACAGAGGCTTGTTCATCATCTAAGTCCTTGCTTTTCACTACCTTTGAATATTCAATTAAGGCATAAACATGTGCTTCTTGGTCATATAGGGTCATACATCCCCTAGCCTATCAATGGCTTTGTATGATTAATTTTGGGTCTCGCTGTTTGGTAGGAGTCCCCTACCATGTACTTATCTCTTTTGTTTGTGTTTCTTGTTTTGGTTTGGTATCTTATTTTTGTGTTTATCCCACTTTTGGTGTGTTGTGATCCTTTCATTTTATGGTCATGACTATAACATCCCACTATGCAAGCTTGAAGGGTAAGAGTCAAAAGAGGACAAGATTTTTTTTTTTTGAGAACATAAAGAATAACTTAAACATAAAGCAGTTGCCAATACATCATATTGACAACATACATGGCCAAATGTGGCCGAATGCACAACCTAAAGGAGAGGACTAGTTTACCTTCTAGATAAAATCTGATCTAGAGCAATCAGGATAGCTCCATGAATTTTTGCACAGGGGCTTCAAAATTATCTGCTTAGGTGCTCTAGAATTATCTGTGCATGTGCTTCAGAATTGTCTATGCTAGTGCTCCAGAAATCTTTGTTGTAACATCACAAAACACATACAGAAAGCTCCAATGCATTGGAACATTAGCAACAACAACACATAACAACAAACAAAGAGCTGTGATGTGCCAAAATTATAGAAGCAACAACACAAAACAATAACCAGAGAGTTGTGATACACTAGAATTATAGCAGCAACAACACAAAACAACAACAAGAGAGTTGTGATGCACTAGAACTTTTGCAGACTATTACAAGAAGGAAATACACAGACAAAGGTCTATTTTTTTTTGCATGAAAACTTCTGAAGGAAAATCTATAATGATCATCATAATACAAGTGAGTTTGATCCCAATAGCCGAACTCATAAACCAAATATAGAACATCACATTTCTTCCCATTTAAGGGTATGTGCAAGATCATCATGGAAAAAACAGGCCTTTAAGTGGCAAAAAATTTAGAAAAAATCAGAGTTAGGCAACTTGATGTAAAAATTTGAATAAGTTATCTATATTAATTCAAAAATATGTAAAAATAGAATCTATAACAAATTGAATGTAGTTTCTAAACTAATATTTTATTTTTATTTTAAATCTATTTGGTGAAAATTGGAAATTTCAATGCAATAGTACTTAAATTTTAGGAAAATAAGAAGCAGGTGTCCGCCTTACCACCCTAACCACAATAAATGATAATATTTTTATAATATTTTAGATATGAGTAGAGGACTCATGTCCCAATGTGATGCATATTTTTTTGAATTTTTTCAAGTAAATATTTAATTATAATTTTTATTACAACTTTTAAAAATATAAAACTCAGATAAGTCCTAATTAATCTTTAACTTGGTCAAACTTCATGAAATTCATTTTCTTTTTTTAATCCTATAGTATGTGAAGCATAGATCGTGACACATGTTTCAAATTCAAAATCGTGGATATTGTTTGAAAGCTATAGATGTTTTTCAATCATCCTATCAATCAGACTTTGGTCATAATTCAAATAAAAAAATGAATAATACTCATTTATTAAATTCAAAGTAAAGCATAATTTTATATTGGTGGAAAGTTAAGAATCTCCTTTAAAACCCCTTTTCGTTTCATCAATTTTGGATTAAAAAAAGTCATCAACCACATACCCTACACATATCCATCATATCGACACTTTTTGGTCCATCAATAATCCTGCACATACCCTTAATTATATGATTACATCTTCTCTCTCAAGAGAGTACAATATTCATAAAGGAATATACATGAGTACAATGGCATAGCCATGAATAAGATATAGCAACTGATAAAATAGCACAAGAGAGAACACCTCCAATTGATGCTTCAATAACCTATACACTAGTCCCCAATGGTGGTGGCAATGCCTCCCTACCATGTGGACTCAAAAGAGACCACCCCACCCTGCTCAGAGGTAGTCACAAGGCCCAAGTAGAAATAACAAGGCAAGGGTAATATATGACCAACACTCACATCAGACATGAAGAAAACATAGAATACAATGCATTAAAGCCAATATCACAACATGAAGATGCTCATACAATAACATGTCGGGTACTCCTCATGACTCCTAAGGTACGAGGTACTAGAGTGTTGAACGGATGGAGTGTCATCATGCGTGCTCAAAGGGATGGCACCTCATGGAACCAAGTACACCTCTCATACAGACGATGAGACTCAATCATGCCTATATCAACATCTTGCAGATGGATAGGCCTTCTTATTTAACCAAACAAGGAATCCATAACAAATATGAAACAATGAAAAAGCCACTAAAACCATCATTGAAACCATTTAACATAGCCAAGCAAACATTGCTGTGAAATCATTCAAACAACTGATCTCATACACTCACAAGTAGATCAAATACATTAATACATTCACCATTAACTTCATAAAATAACCAATCATATAATCGGTATAAACCTCATTAAATCATCCTACAAAATCACTTTTAAATTAGATAAAATCTACCAAGTGGCAGTGGCACAAAGTTGCTGTTCAAATGCATGAAAAAGAGGCATATAAATCTCAAGAAAAATTCAAAGTGCCCAAATTAGAAATTGGACAATGACCTAGTTTAGGTTTCAACATTTCCAGTTGGATTCTACCTTTAATTTTTAATTTTATGACAAAAAATAAGGTGTTGTTCAGAAAAAATGTCATTTTATGGATGGTTGGGCAAAAAATATGGAAAATAAAAGTGTCCAGATTAAAAATCGGACAAAGACCTAGTTGAGATATGGGAGTTTCTACATGCAATCCAAATTTATTTTGCATTTTTAAAAGGCGGTTAAAGAGTAGCAAAGAAAAATGTCATTTTAACAAGTAGGCACAAATTTGACAAAAAATGAAAGTGTTCAAAATTCAAATCTGCCAAAGACCCAATTGAGATTTGGGAATTTCTACTTGGAATCCACCTTTATTTTTCTTTTTTAACAAGTGGATAAAGAACAATAAAGAGAAAATATTTTTTTTAACAAATTGGGCAAAAGAGAAAGAATGTGAAAGAGCCTAGAAATCAAAATTTTTGAATAACCCGTTTCAGATTTACTGAAAATACACAAAAATCTGCTGCATAAATACTATAGAGCAGCAAAGAGGAACTCAAACATCCATTATCCAAACCCCAAGCAATCAAAAAAATATATAGAGGAGTTTCCTCAAATTTTCACAAAAATATTTAAGTAACCTAGAATTGAAAAGAGATTCTAGGCATAAATGTGACATAAGTGAATGCACAAATCACCAGTCATACAAGATTGAAGAAAAACAAGGAAGAATACCTCAATTCTGCCCCAAAACAAAAATGGAGGCGTGCTCAATGTAGAAGACACGAACAAGTTCTAAAATTGGACAACAAAGGAGAATTTGTATGCTAAATTCAACAATCCAATAACCACAATTTTCTTCTCAGAATAACTCCCACAAATCTTCCCAGCTCTGTTGCCCAAATTGTGGGGTTCCTTCTTCGTCCAAGTAGCCATTTTCTTCTCCTCCCAAAAGATAATTATTTCTCAAAACAAAACTTCCTTCCCATTTATATGTTCTCAAAACAAAATGAAATAAGACATTTTATTAAACAAGCTATTAAATCTCCCCAATTCAATTAATTAAAATCACAAAATATCCAACATTCCCTCTTTCATATAAAAATATATTTTTTTAAAATCCAAACGTTAAAATACATAAAGCCCCCAAATAAAATTTAAATAAGACTATAAGATCTCACAAAATGGATTAATAAAATCATTTAAATTTTTTCAAATGAAATATATCATTCTCTCAAATGATCAATAAAAATCATTTAAAATAACATATTTAAAACCTCATGGATAAAACCATTCAAATCTCCCACCAATTAAATACTATAAAATGCCATATATGAAATCATGAAAAGATGTCAAAGAAACCACATCAGGACACCGACAACCAATTATATATATATATAACCACATAAAAGATTAATGGAAACCAAGACTAAATACCTCGATGAGACATACTGGTAAACGACATACAAGTGAAAGGTGCTTCGAACATTACCTTTAGGTAACCAGACAGTAAGACATCAACAAGGAAACATTGTACTAACAGGGTACAATGGGCTAGGGTAGGGGACATTTGGCTTGTGACTACCTCGAACCACCATCAGGGAATATGAGTACACTCAAGCCTATGAATCTAGGCAGAGTCGATACTTAGTACCTGCATCACTCCAATTACATGCCAAAGTACATGTGCATATAACATATATCATATAGTTGAAACAACATTAAACATCAGGAAGAGGG
>VDFB02000363.1:138434911-138561419 GCA_007258455.2 Sequoia sempervirens | reverse complement strand
CTCTCCCACTCTCTTCCACTCTTCTACTCTCTCCCTCCCTCTCTCCCACTCTCTACCACCCTCTCCAACTTTCTCCCACCCTCTTCCTCCCTCTCTCCCACTCTATCCCACTCTCCCACCCTCTCTGACCTTATCCCACTCTCTCAGGTCACTCTCTCACACACTAAGTCCATCTATCTCTCTCCCCTATGCCCTTATAACCCTTGACCCTTAAACCCTCTACCATATCCCCTAAACCTTAAAGTTTAACCCTTAAACCTTCTACCATATACCATTAATCCTTAGGTCTATGTGTACACAAATCGGATATCCGATTTGAAACGGATATCCGATTTGAAATGGATATCCGATTTCTGGACCATTACTCTAAAACAACAAAATATGCTTTTTACAAATCAGATATCCGATTTGAAACGGATATCCAATTTGTAAAAATCATATACATACAACTATTTTCATTGTTTTAAAGTTACTGTCTACAAATCGGATATCTGTTTCAAATCGGATATCCGATTTGGAATCGGATATCCGATTTGGATCGGATATCCGTTTCAAATCGGATATCCGATTTGGATCGGATATCCGATATGGAAAACTAAAATTAGTGTTTGCTTTGGTGGTGTGTACTGACACCCGAGCCTAAAAAAAGTCAACACGATATTTTCGCGTTTTTGGGTCAATGAAATACGCGTTTTTTTCCTCATTGCCACTTTTTGGCATACCATGATCCTGCACATACCCGCCTATTAAGATGAACACTGGTTGGAAGCTTGAGGGAAGAGCTGACACAAATTGAAAACAATGACACATGGATATTGGTCCCCAGGCCTAAAGACAAAAATGTGATTGGTACTAAATGGGTGTTTAGGAACAAGCTGAATGAACAAGGTGAAGTGGTCTAGAATAAAGAAATACTAGTATGTAAGGGGCACTCTAAGATGGAAGGTGTTGATTTTGAAGAAACCTTTCCCCCTGTTGCTAGAATTGAAGTTGTCAGATTATTTCTTGCTTATGCTGCATATAAGAACTATAAAGTCTATCAAATGGATGTGAAGTCAACATTTCTAAATGGAGAACTAGAAGAAGTATACATTGAACAACCAGATGGATTTCAGCTAACTGACAAGGAAGATATAGTATGCAGATTAAAGAAAGCTCTGTATGGACTTAATCAAGCCCCCAGAGCCTGGTATGATAGGTTGGACAAATATTTGTTGAAGCTTGGATTCACTAAAGGTACTGCTAATAGCAACTTATACTTCAAATTAGATCATGATAAGGAGTTAATTATAGAATTTTTTTGTTGATGATATCATTTTTGGAGGAGATGACAATCTATGTATGAAGTTTGTTGATGAGATGAAGGATGAATTTGAGATGAGTATGATTGGAGAGACGAAGTTCTTTCTAGGATTGCAAGTGACCATGTTATACAAGGGAATATTCATATCTTAGTCCAAATATGTGAGAGAAATGCTGAAGAAGTTTGGAATGGATGACTCGAAACCTATTGGTACTCCCATGGTGACTAGATGTAAGTTAACACAAAATGATGATTCTCCTAAGGATAATAAAACTAGATATAGGTCAATGATCGGTGGATTGCTCTATTTAACTCAGACTAGACCAGATATTATGAATGTTGTATGTATGGTTGCTAGATTTCAGGTTGATCCAAAAGAATCACATGTGACTACTATCAAGAGAATATTCAAATATCTGAAAGGAACAATTGACTTTAGACTTTGGTATCCAGAGGATAATGATCTAACTTTGAGTGCATATACTGATACGGATTGGCCAAGAGATGTAGATGATAGGAAAATTACTAGTGGTGGTGCTTTCTTCCTAGGGAAGAAGTTGGTGTCCTGGTTGAGCAAAAAGAAAAATTCAATTTCTCTATCTACTGCTGAAGCATAATACATTGTTGTTGAAAATAACTATACTCAAGTGATATGGATGAAACATATGTTGAAAGATATTAGGGTGGTATATGTAGAGCCTATTTCCATATACTGTGATAATTCAAGTGCAACAAATTTTTCAAAGAATCTAGTACTACACTCTAAGACTAAACATATATCAATCAAGTTTCATTTCTTGAGGGAGAAAGTGAATGAAAAAGAAGTTAGATTGGAATATGTGCCTACCAAATAATAGGTTGCAGACATATTTACTAAACTATTTCCAAAGGATACTTTTGAGTATCTCAGAGGAATGTTAGGGGTGATTACCCCTCTTGATAAGAACTAAAAGATGCATTTTCTTGCATCAATTCGTGAGCTACATTGCTATATTATGATCTAGATTGATGTTTATGTGGTTGCTACTCAGGGGGAGTAGTCAGATGTGTAGATATGTGGTTCAGAGCATGTATTTGGAAAGGTCGTGGTAAAATTTTCCATTGATTTCAAAGGGAGAGAAGTGAAATGTGAAAAATCTTTCAAAGGAAAAGAGCCTTGTGGGGAGAAGAGCAATTGAGAAGAAGAGTCAGTGTGTTGGGTTGATGGTATTTTTCACATCATGTGTTGCCATCAATTCCAAAGGGGGAGATTGTTGGATGTTGTGGATGTTTTGTTGATATGTGGTTGTCATTGATGTCAACACTATTAGCATTTGGTGTACTAGAGGCTGTATATGTTGAGGATATTGAGAAAATTGTAAAAGAAAGTATTCTTGGTTTCGAGTGGAACTGTGCAAGTCATGAAGGTTCCCTTTTCTATAAGTTAAAGATTAGCTGGTGTGGATTAAAGGGTTTATTTTTTAGTGTTTCTAGATCATCTACCAGAAGTTTTAAAGGTTTGCGTCAATTTTTTATTGTGTTGTGATTTGATAGTGTTTATGTGGTCTTTGTCAGTGTTCCTAAATGAAGATTGTGTGATTATGGTAATCTCAGTTGTTGCGGATGTCTCTCTATTATTTCCTAGTGTTCTCAGATGTCTCTAGATCATTCTCTATATTTGTGGTATGTCCACATTAATCGTTGAGCTCGTGGTTGAAGATATTTTCTTCCACATGTTCTTTTTTTCATGTTGCTAGCCAACATGTTGGTGGTATCATGTTGTGGATCTTCGTGGTGGAATTAGTTAAAGTATTTTTGTGTTGGAGATGTTAATTTTGGTCTCCACTATGTTCTGCAAGATCTTGGTGGATTCACATTAAAAATTTATTTGTAAATATGGGCTGACATTGCAAATATGTTTTATTTTCTTGGTCGACTAAGTTGTGATGAAATCTCATGTAGCGGATATATAAGAGCGATTGTTTCATCGGTGTAGTGTGTTGGAAAGGTGTTGAGTTTGCTCCTATGTGTGTATGTTCAAATATCATTCAATTTTAGAGCAGAGTGTGAAGAAGATTGAGTGAAATGTGAAGAAGGTTTTTTGTGCTTAATTGGAACTGTAATAAGGCTTGTGCATAAGCTATTTTCTCATTTCATACCCTCTAGATTTTAATCCTATTATGTATTGTTGGGCAGTGAGCCCCTTTTGTATTTGAGCAGTGAGCTCTAGGAAGTGTATCTGAATGCATGTGCATTCCCCTTATTATTTCTCATTATACTTTTAACAGGGTATAATATGTTGGATGCAAGGAACATTGAGAGGGGGGGTGAATCAGTGTTTAATAATTTTAATTTACAAAATAGATCTAAAAACCATCAAAAACAATAACATAACTTTATATATAACATTAGCAGCACATAACAGATCAAAACTTGCAGTCACATCAATAATCACCATAACACCATATATTTTTACATGGAAACCCTGTTAAGGGAAAAACCACGATGGAGATTAATCCACAAAGTTTACTCTATTAAAAGTAAAATAAAAGAGGGGAATGCACTTACATTCAAGCACACTTCCTAGAGCTCACTACTCAAAGGAAGAGGCTCACTTCCATACAATTATAATATAGATTACAATAAAATTTGAACTGAGAATATAGCATCTACAAATTCCTGGATTCAGTTCAACTAAAGAGCACAATTTGACTTTGGACCTTCTACTCAAATATGTTCTGCTCTACTCTGTTCTCCTACTAAAAAATCTTTAGTAGTACAACGAATATTTGATCAATCAACTAATCTAATCCTTTTTGCACACATATAAATCTCTCTTCACACCACACATATACAAAGTGAGTTATCGATCTTCCTTATATATCTGCTAACTCAAAAATTCAATACATGTCATCCTTTCAACAAAATATAATATTATTTGCTTATATCGGCCATGTCAGCCTTAATTCTTTAATTAGAAATGAAGTGTACCTTCATAAGTTGGCTAGACTTATAGAAGGGACCCACACCATGGTTCTAAACATAGGAGATAGCAAAATAATTATTCCACATACATCCGCAATCCACCACATCAAGTATGTCGGCCACAATGAAAAATAGATCATAAAACATGCCACCGAACCTCTTAACTCAAGCTATGATCAATGCAACACTTCAAAAATTATTCAGTAGAATAGTGTACAAGCTAAGAAAAATTCCTTGGGGATCCACATTTCAAAATAGTGATCTGGTGAAGTAGTCGGATCAACATACCAACCGGATGTCTTGTTCTTTACTTTCTTAGCCAGTAGAATACAGAGAATTAGATTTTCTACCGGTACGAACACAACTGATAATGTGGACCAAACTATACACTCAAGTTACCATCAATGACAACACAATTAGCCAAAGTTGATCTCTTAGAGCCATATGCCAACATAATATTGTGGACTAACATCCACCGTGGTTTTTCCCATAATAGGGTTTTCACGTAAAAATATTGGTGTTATCTATCTCTCTGATGTGTTAATCGCTTGTGGTTAATTGCTTATTCATCGAATCTGAGATTAATTTAAGTTAAGTGAGAAAATTTTAAGTTTTTGTGACAACTGATTCACCCCCCTCTCAATTGTCTATCCTTGTCTTGGCTACATGATACATTTGTGTGGATTTTCTTTGTTGAATAGAGTGAGTGAAGAGTCTATATGTATGTAATATAAATGTTGTGCTATTTTCATTCATTTTGTAAAAGTTGAGACGATCCCATTCATCATCTTGGGGTCAAAATATTTCTTTCTTGGGGGTATGGCTAGAGCCCATGAGGCTCCATGATTCCATTACGGTAGGGTGGGGAGCAAGCCATAATCACTTGTGTGCCATTCATTATAGTTCTTGAATTTAGTTGTAACATGGAATGCCATTTGTTGTTGTAACATTAAAGAAAATGGAGAAAGAGTAGAATTTGCATTCATTGGCATGTAAATCATTGTTTCTTTATATATATAAGATTGCATGTTGTTTCACATCTATTTAAGGAAAGAATGAAGAGGAAAATTTGACTTCATGGGGCATGTTAATTATCTCCTTTTACGTATCATTTGTTTGGATTAAGAGATTTGTAATCTCATTGAAGTATGGTGGATGTTTTGATATGTCCTTTATATGTACTATGAATGAAATTTTCCTTGCAAATCATTATTTTCATGTGTTAAGAAAATTGATTTTGATGTTTAAAGGGACTGCACTTGGTAAGAATTTAGAGAAAGATAATTTTGTCATGTTTCTTATACACTAAATTTTGATTTCCAGGAAATCTTTGGCCCCATGTGAGCAATATATTAGAGTATATGTAACAAAAGTTTATTATAATTAAACATGTGTGTCAATGAAAAAGGAACCATATCTTTTTATTTTCTTTATAATAAAAGAACCAAAATGTTTTATACTCCAAAACCAGATATTGTTTAAGTGGATTACAACGTCCTTCTATGTTATTGATATAAACATACTCATAAACTTTCTTTGGTATATATAGGGAAAATGGATAAATATTTTTAAAAAAAAATTTGAAAATTAATCAAATATATATACACTTATCCAAATTTATGTAGAGACTAAATATATGTTTTATATTTAGATAAATATACATTCCTGAGAAAATAAAGAGTGCACTGTTTTATACACAGTTGATATAACACTAACTATGAGTGTTGTATTCCATTTCATATTATTTTAACTCTCTGTTAGCAACCAGACATTAGAATTTCTTAAGAAAATATTTGCAAAGAAAAAAAAGAAATGTGTAGTTAATGTAGCCTCCACGCCCTCACATTAGTTTGGGGAATTTGTATTATAATGACTGCTGCAACCTTGGATTCCTTATGGTTTGGATAATGCAAAAGAGAATGGCATTGATAAACATAAGAAAACATTACTTATATCAACTACTCACCTTTCTGTATACTCTATACTGGGATTCAAGGTGATAATAGATTGCATATCCAACTCATTTCATGAACTCTGTAGTTCACTTTATAAGAAAGGAAGCATATTGCTGCGAGGAAAAAGATCTAAACAATGGTTTCCTAAAATTTCCTTTTGCTCTAAGCTAGTTGTTCAAGTCTATTCAAGTCTATCGTTCATTAGTATCATAGAAACAAACTCGGGACAAAAAAAAAAAGTTGAATAGAAAGAGGCAAAGGCCACATTTAGATTGTGTGCTCAAACTGGAACCATATGTTTAAACAAAAATAAAATGAAATAAATGATAATTTGTAGTGGTGAGTAAGCAGTCAAAATCTACCAGCCATAATGGCAATTAATTTTATCTAGAAACCCCTATGCAACCAACCCCATGTTCATACAAAATTTGGAGACATTTAACTAACTCAAATTCAATGTTCGATTATGCACATCTTGTGTCAGTATATACCAACATGCTAACTGAGCCTGTGATAAATCACTCTATCTTTCTTCTAGTAGGTTGTGTGTGACCTTGTCATAACCTAACACAAATTATTTTAAATTATAGTGCTTGCGTGTCAATGCACATTTGGTCTCAAATCTTCACTTATTTAATCTCTCCTTTGTTGAAAGAGATCATATTCCCAGGTGTCATAGCTGCACATGTATTCCAATGTAACTTGTGTGCATATGCACCATCACGTACACATCATATGATAGCAAATCTAAACCCTTTGGCTCTAGTTGTTTTGAGGCCTATGACTAGAGTTGACTGGTATCATTATAAATGCTAAATGTGCCAGTGCCATATTTTTTTTATATTTCCTATCATAAGAAACTAATGAGAAACATAGCTAATGAGTTAAGATGGTGATAGGGTGCAGTTATTTCATTATGGTAGGTGAAGCCGTGTTGAATCCGTCAAAATTGTGGCAGCAGGTATTTGGTACTTTCTCTATAACATTTGACGGGAGATGTTAAGTATAATGAAATATCATATAATTCTTGCCATTTAATTAAATGAAATGGTAATAATTGCATATCTGACAATCTTTTTGGCATAATTATTCTTGTGAAATAAATCTACTATCTTAATATCTCTTAAGATATGTGTAGTGCTATACAGGTATTAAAAGAAAATAATAAAAAAGAAACTAAAGGTTGCTACTATCCATCTGAAGATCTAAAGATCTCAAACAGATCTACAACAATAATATGCATTCTTCTAAACCCGTTCTTGTCAATTAAGAAATAATAGTTAAAATACTTTTTAAATAAATAAACTATGTCTATTACCTCCTACAAAATCCAAAATAATTTTTAAATAAATAAACTATGCCTATTACCTCCTACAAAATCCATGAAATTTCCTTCAATAACAGACTTGCAAATAAATTCTTAAAGTTGGCCTTAGTTCTACAGCATGGTTTGCACAAAGAAGAATGACCAATAAAAAAATAAAAGCATCATAAAATTATTCAGATTTAACCATACATTTGCAAATAAATAATATAAGAGAAAGAAAAAAAATAGAAGAAAAGAAAGCCAAAGTTTTGAATAAAAGCTTTCATCCACAAGGAAATTATGAGTTAAAAGATTTAAAAGAAAAAACACTCTAAAATAGAAAAAAACCGAAGTGTTAAATAAAAGCTTTCATCCATAAGGAAATTATGAGTTAAAAGATTTAAAAGAAAAAAGAACTCTTAAAATAGAAAAAATTGAAGTGTTAAATAAAAGCTTCCATCCTTAAAGAAACGGGTTTTAAATAAAAAATTAAGTATAATATAGAAACTTTTCTAATATGGTTCTGAAAACATTTGAAAGAAAAAAAAACCATAGTTTAATAAACTTATACTAATATTTAATATTTAGATAAATCAAGGAAGTATGTTTATATAATTAAGAAACCCAAAATAGAATAAAGCAAAGATATATATAAATGTTAAATAATATATATATATATATAAACAAATAAAATGAGACACTCTAATAAATTTAATTATTAATATTTATATATCTACATATAGAATTTTGTAATGATTAGGTAGTTTTTGGTGAGTTTGTTATGGATTAAAATAAATCTAATTAGGAGTTTTGACATTACCATTCAAGTGTCTGTAGTATTAATGCTAGAAAATATATTGGATGTTACTATTATAGTGTATCTTTATGGGTGTTAAATGTGAAGGGAAACTTGTGCTACAAATTGATAAGTCACTTCATTATTAGAAGTTTTGTAAATTTAGATAGTTAATTTGAGCTCGTCACCCTTTTAACCCTAAGATTACTATCCAAAGAAGCAAGAACAATAATATTATAGGTAATTGTAATGAATTAATTCTTACTAAACCCGAAGAAAATTAATTATATTATGGGTCCTTAATCCAAGAAAATATATGTGCTAATGCTCCTTGATTTAAATTATACTAATTGTTAAAAGCATGAAGTTTTCACAGTCCATGATTGTATTGTAATAAGATGTAAAAAACTGATAGAGTCTCAATCCAAAAGTCTTATACTAACTGATCAACATTACTACCCTCAAAAAAATTAGTACACCCATGCATGTTACCTTATCACTTGAGTGGAAGTTTAGGGGACATATTTTTACTTTGTAATAAAATAAACCTTCATAATGTTAATGTTACCCTTGTACTTCATGTACAAGTGAAGTAATGCAATTCTCAAGCTGCTCCATTATAAATATGAGTTATAAGAGGCACAGTAATAAAGTTTACTTGGCTAAATTTTCTCTTGAATTGATCAACTAATTTTCATTGGTATTTTGAGCCTTCATGGTTGTGCTAGGTGAATAATGTTATAGTTAAAGGGTAGGAATGTAGGTTTTGGTAATTTTGTTTTTTTCAAAGAGAAATATTAATAGAGCATACTATTGTTGATAGGGAAATTAATGTTAATAATGGGGTTGGTATTGAAGCATGATTGCTTAGAAGTTTAATCATCTTAGTGTTTGACTTTAAAAAAAAAAAATTGTTGGTATTTTGTAGTGATTTTTTTTATGCATGACAAACAAGACCTCACTTTTTTTAGTTTATCTGAAATGGGTTTTTAGCCTTCTTTCCATCCCTCAGGGTTAGGTTCTAGAAAATTGAGACAAGACCCATTTCCCTAGGTGGAGAATGGGTCCTCCCTTGATGAGACCCCCCTTTTTGAATTCATTTTGGTGGGAATTTAATAATGTTTCTTTCCAAATTTAGTGTCAGCCTTAATTATTTGAATTTTGGGGTTAATCTTGTAATTTAGTATAACTAAGGGGCTAATTCACATTGTTTCACCTACAAACTTTGAGAGAGAATCCTTATAGAAAATTGTAGTTTACAAGAGCATTTCAAGAGCATTCATAAGGAATTTCAAGGAAGATTATCAAAAATTTATTGCATCAATTCAAGATCATTTCATCATGTCAAGGATTTAGTGCATCCATGCATGTTGTTGAGCTAAGAAAGTTGATGTAGCATTCAAGATCCATCTTGCAAGCATTATTTGAGATCAATATATACATTTATCATGGCCACTTCATGTTATATTGTAGATTTACATTCCAATACAACATCCAAGGTATCATCAATTACATGTTTCATGTTTCATGCTTCAATTTCCTTATTTCATCATTTGATTTAAATACCTACAAGGGGTTTGACCGAGGAAAACTCCCATTCACTAAAAAAAAAATTGTTTTTCCTCCCTTGAGTGTGTGATTGTAGATTTACAGGTTCAAGATCAAGTGGAGAAAGTTTGGAAAAAAATTGTCAAAGTTGTCAAGTTGCTAAAGTTGTCATTCAAAGTGCAAAATTAGGGAATCAAAGCTACAAAATTTGATACAAACTTTCAAGAGTTGATAACAGGGAATTTGAGAGTGCAGACATCAAGGAAAAGGACCCTAAAATTAGTTTTTTGAATCCCTTAAAGGAACCATTCACCACTGAAGGTGAATTAGTCCTCTATAGCTCAAAAACAACTTTTTAACCAGGTACACAACTTTTTATGCTCTAAAAACTTCCTTCATTGTTGCTATAATAGTTAGGTATCATTTATGATTGTTATTTGCATATTTTGGTTCTCATAATTACATCTTTTTATCATGATTTAGTATGAAAAAATTTAATGGTATATCCTCTTGCTCATGCATTTGGGAATACCCTATTTTTCACCCAATCAATTGTGAGTCGATTCAGCTTACAATTGATAATCTAGCATGTGAGTCATGATATTGATAGTTTTCCCATTTAATTTTCAGCTTAATTAGTTGTTTTAAATCAATTTCAATTGCATCTATTTCATGGGTATGATTAGATGTTAGTCTTCCTTTCCTAATTTATGGTCAAAATAATACCCCGAATTTCATAAAATTATAAAAATAAAAATTATATCAAAAGAGGGAGTTGTACCTCAATGAAAAGTCAGAGGAAGATCATGAATGCAATGGTGATCTCTCCAACTATTAGTGAATGATTTTTCTTCTTTTGGGAAAAATGGAGTCAATATAATTTTATTATTTAAAGGACAAATTTCTCAACCAATGGATTTTTGGAAACTCTACTAGGGAATACTATATTAGTTTTAAAAGTTGTCTTATCATGATTAAAGATAGTGTTACAACATGAGAATATTTTTCTGTTTTGTAGCTATGTTTATATTAGGTTACAGATGAACAAGAAGACATCATCTCACAACTGAATACTCTTACATGGAGGTATAGAAGAAGTGTAGTTCATTATATGAGAGAAAATTTTGTTCTTGAAGAAGAGGAAGAAAGAGCACAATGGTTGACATGATAAATAGTAGAAATAGCCTTGAGGTTCGAAACTATTTGGTACCAACACCCTATTATGGTACCTTTTTAGAATTCATAAGGGAGAAAGTGAAATAATGAGGAACATCATTGATAGATTCACTAGAATCTTGAGATAGATTCCTCCTCCCCATGCGGTTACTCAATCTAACTTGGTGATTGCCTTCATGTTAAATCTACACCCTAAGGTTCAATTTTGGTTGAGGCAGAGAGGGGTAGTTGACTTGGAAGCTGCAAAGGTTGAAGCCATAAGCATAGATGATGATTTATCTCATTCAAACACTTTGGTCATTCAAGAGTTGAAATATCACTAGGAGAAGTATCATCTCTGTGGTGACCCATGGAATCTCAGGAAAAGGAAATTCCCCTATCATGCAAATAATTGTTCTACTTTGAGCATGCAATGCCAAGAAGAATTTTTTAGGTATACCTATAGTTGATAACTAAAGTGAAATGTATGTTAAGCGTTATGGATATGAAGATGAAGATTTAGATTTTTTGGAAGATGAGGATGAAGATTCTCCTAATAATGCACCATTTTCTTCTATCTGGATAGACCAAGGAATAGAAAAATTATTGGATTCTATAACTTAGGTAAACTTGATCCCCATTGATTTCAAGGATTCCATTCCCAAGCTATATAATCTAGTTGATTAGCTCATGAAGGTAGCCAGAGTGGTGAACATTTTGAAGTCATAGATAATCCTCTACTCGAGCTCTATGAACCTGAAGATGTAAGTTCTCCTACCTCTATTTCTCTTGACGTCCCTAATGCAAATAAAGATACTATGAAGAATGATATACATTCTAAGTTTTAATTGGAAGAAAGGAATAGAGTAGAACAAGGAGAATATGTGAGTACTATTTCTATGTTAAATGATTTTCCTCGAAAGGTACAGGTCCCTGATGAGAAATGCTCACAATTGAAGGCCACATTTATTTGCAAGATAGAAGGGAAAATTACTAATTCAAAGAATTTACATCTATAAGAAGGAAAAACATTAATCCTTGCAGATCTTACCTAGAGTAGTGGTGCACCCACATTGAATGAAAGTCATAGTATGGGTAGGTACAAGAAGTTGGGTCCACAAAATGTTAAAAAAGTTGAAGTGTTTTTCCTGATTTTTAGAATTTGTCACAATTGGACAAACAATTTGAAGCACTTACACATTGAATCTTGAAAAAGTTCAATACTATGAAATTTAATATTTTGAGTTTAATTTTCAAATATATAATTTATTCTAATACCCAGATGACACAAATAATTTTTAATATGCATCTATAAAAACCACTTTTTAAAAGTTACCTTTTTATGACCATACCATGCACATGTATAAACACCATAGTTTGACCTAAATAAAAGTATTTTTCTAATTCATTTTTAGGAAAGATATGTATTATAATGAATACTGATGGAGATATTTTTTTATGAATTTTTTCTTAATATTTTTTATTTATTAATTTTCATTGGCCCTAATTGTTGGTTTTCAAAACCCTTGTGTATGGACACATTAACTTGACCTAAAATTATAAATTTTAAAATTTTATTTCATTGTGTAAATAACTATTTATAAATTAATGCTATATATTTTTTTAATAGGAAAATTAACAAATTAAAAGTTATTAAAAAATATGAAAACCTGACATTTCGAGTCTATGGGCCAATTTCCTCATAAATTAATTAAAAATAAATAAAAATAATCCAATCATAAAAAAATTACATATTTGAAAACTAGACATTGTCATCTATAATGGGTTTTAGTTTCATAAAATAATTATTAAAAAACTCATCAACTATATTGCTAAAGTTAGTTTTTTCTTTTGAAATTGTCATGGCCTTGTACTTGCAAGTCTAAGGCTAAGTGTTTGGTTACCATGCCTTTTCTTAGCCTAAATCCAAATTAAAAAAATGTATAGTGAGTTTTAAAATTTTGAGAATGAGTACCCACCTTAAAATGGGTTAGTATTCTATAAATTGAATGAGTACATGTTTTAAAGCTAAAAAATCACACTTCCCCTGAATGTGGACCAAACTTCTTGCATTTACCCATTTAATCTATACTTCTCATTCACATGTTAATTTGAATTTGAATTCTTATCGGTTTCAATACCCCTTAGTTTCAATTGGTAAAATGATCATACTAGAGGTTGGCATATCTAGAGTGGAGGATGAAGATATAACCAAAGACCTTTTTATGTAGGAAGTGATAGAGATATATGTTTGGAGGCATCTCTCAAATGGTGGGGACATGATACAGAGGCTTGTTCATCATCTAAGTCCTTGCTTTTCACTACCTTTGAATATTCAATTAAGGCATAAACATGTGCTTCTTGGTCATATAGGGTCATACATCCCCTAGCCTATCAATGGCTTTGTATGATTAATTTTGGGTCTCGCTGTTTGGTAGGAGTCCCCTACCATGTACTTATCTCTTTTGTTTGTGTTTCTTGTTTTGGTTTGGTATCTTATTTTTGTGTTTATCCCACTTTTGGTGTGTTGTGATCCTTTCATTTTATGGTCATGACTATAACATCCCACTATGCAAGCTTGAAGGGTAAGAGTCAAAAGAGGACAAGATTTTTTTTTTTTGAGAACATAAAGAATAACTTAAACATAAAGCAGTTGCCAATACATCATATTGACAACATACATGGCCAAATGTGGCCGAATGCACAACCTAAAGGAGAGGACTAGTTTACCTTCTAGATAAAATCTGATCTAGAGCAATCAGGATAGCTCCATGAATTTTTGCACAGGGGCTTCAAAATTATCTGCTTAGGTGCTCTAGAATTATCTGTGCATGTGCTTCAGAATTGTCTATGCTAGTGCTCCAGAAATCTTTGTTGTAACATCACAAAACACATACAGAAAGCTCCAATGCATTGGAACATTAGCAACAACAACACATAACAACAAACAAAGAGCTGTGATGTGCCAAAATTATAGAAGCAACAACACAAAACAATAACCAGAGAGTTGTGATACACTAGAATTATAGCAGCAACAACACAAAACAACAACAAGAGAGTTGTGATGCACTAGAACTTTTGCAGACTATTACAAGAAGGAAATACACAGACAAAGGTCTATTTTTTTTTGCATGAAAACTTCTGAAGGAAAATCTATAATGATCATCATAATACAAGTGAGTTTGATCCCAATAGCCGAACTCATAAACCAAATATAGAACATCACATTTCTTCCCATTTAAGGGTATGTGCAAGATCATCATGGAAAAAACAGGCCTTTAAGTGGCAAAAAATTTAGAAAAAATCAGAGTTAGGCAACTTGATGTAAAAATTTGAATAAGTTATCTATATTAATTCAAAAATATGTAAAAATAGAATCTATAACAAATTGAATGTAGTTTCTAAACTAATAGTTTTATTTTTATTTTTAAATCTATTTGGTGAAAATTGAAAATTTCAATGCAATAGTACTTAAATTTTAGGGAAAAATAAGAAGTAGGTGTCTGTCTGATCACCCTAACCACAATAAAATGATAATATTTTTTTATAATATTTTAGATATGAGTAGAGGACTCATGTCCTCGATGTGATGCATATATTTTTTTAATTTTTTTCAAGTAAATAATTAATTATGAATTTTTTATTACAACTTTAAAAAATATAAAAACTCATATGTCTAACCACCTTAACTTGGTCAAAACTTCATGAAATTCATTTTTCTTTTTTTTTTATCCTATAGTATGTGAAGCATAGAATGTGACACATGTTTCAAATTCAAAAACTGTGATATCGTTTGAAAGCTATAGATGTTTTTCAATCATCCTATCAATCAAGACTTTAGTCATAATTCAAATAAAACATGAATAATAATTATTTATTAAATTCAAAGTAAAGCATAATTTATACTGGTGGAAAGTTAAGAATCTCCTTTAAAAACCCTTTTCATTTCATCAATTTTGGATTAAAAAACAGTCATCAACCACATACCCTACACATATCCATCACATCGCCACTTTTTGATCCATCAATAATCCTACACATACCCTTAATTATATGATTACATCTTCTCTCTCAAGAGAGTACAATATTCATAAAAGAATATACATAAGTACAATGGCATAGCCATGAATAAGATACATCATCAGAAAAGGTAAATACAAGAGAGATCAACTCTAACTAGTGATTCAATAACTTGTACATCGGTCCCCAATGGCAGTGGCAATGCCTCCCTACTATGTGGATTCAAAAGAGACCACCCCACTATGTTTAGAGGTGGTCACAAGGCCCAAGAAAAAATAACAAGGAAAGGGAAACATATGCCCAACACTCACATCAGACACAAAGCAAACATAAAATACAATGCATTAAAGCCAATATCACAACATGAAGATGTTCATACAATAACATGTCAGGTACTACTCATGACTCCTAAGATATGAGGTACAAGAGTGTTGAATGGATGGAGTGTCATCATGTGTGGTTGAAGGGATGGCACCACACGGAACCAAGTAACCTCTCATACATACGAGAAGACTCAATCATGCCTGTATCAATGCCCTACAAACAGATAACTCAACACCTTGCAGATAGATAGGTCTTCTCGTTTAACCAAACAAGGAATCCATAGAAAATATAAAACAATGAAAAAGCTACTAAAACCATCATTGAAAACATTTAACACAGCCAAATAAACAATGTTGTGAAATCATTCAAACAACTAATCTCATACACTCACAAGTAGATCAAATACATTCAAACATTAGCCATTAACTTCATAAAAGAACCAATCATATAATTGGTATAAACCTTATTAAATCATCATGCAAAATCACTTTTAAATCAAATAAAATCTACTAAGTGGCAGTGGCACAAAACACAGTTTCAGCTGTTATTCAAACGCATGAGAAAAAGGCGTAGAAATCTCATAAAAATTCAAAGTGCCCAGATTAAAAATAATACAATGATCCAGTTCATACTTCAATGTTTCTAGTTGGATTCTACCCTTAATTTTTAATTTTATGACATGAAATAAGGTGTTGTTTTGAAAAACGTCATTTTATGCATGGCTGGGGAAAAAACATGAAAAATGAAACTGTTCAGATTAAAAATCAGACAAAGGCCCAGTTGAGATATGTGCCTTTCTATAGGAAATACAACTTTATTTTGAATTTTTAATAGGCGGTTAAAGAGTAGCAAATAAAAACATCATTTTAACAAGTAGGCACAAATTTGACCAAAATGAAAGTGTCCAGAATTCAAATTTGTCAGAGACCCAGTTGAGATTTTATAATTTTTACATGGAATCCATCTTTATTTTTTATTTTTAACAAGTGGATAAAGAGAAGCAAAAAGAAAACATTTTTCAACAAATTGGGAAAAACAGAAAGAATGTGAAAGATCCCAAAAATCAGATTTTTCTAATAACCCATTTCAGATATGTTGAAAATACACAAAAATCTGCCATACATAAATACTATAGAGTAGCAAAGAGGAACTCAAACATCCATTATCCAAACCCCAAACAATCATAAAAATAGATAGTGGAATTCCCTCAAATTTTCACAGAATAAAAGTAACCTGGAACTGAAAAGAGATTCTAGGCATAAATGTGATATAAGTGAATGCACAAATCACCAATTATACAAGATTGAAGAAAAAAAAAAGAAAAATACCTCAATTCTACCCAAAACAAAAATGGACGCATGCTCAGTGTAGAAGACACAACCAGGTTCCAAAATTGGACAACAAGGGAGAATATGCATGATGAATTCAACAATCCAATACCCACAATTTTCTTCTCAGAATAACTTCCACAAATCTTCCCAACTCTGCTGCCCAAATTGTGGGGTTCCTTCTCCATCCAAGTAGCCATTTTTTTCTCCTCCCAAAAGATAATTATTTTCCAAAAAAAAACTTCCTTCCAATTTATATGTTCTCAAAACAAAATGAAATAAAGCATTTTATTAAATAAGATATTAAAGCTCCCTAATTCAATTAATTAAAATCACTAAATATTCAACATTCCCTCTTTCATATAAAAATAATAATTTAAATCCAAACATTAAAATACATAAATCCCCCAAATAAAATTTAAATAAGACTATGAGAGCTCACAAAATGGATAAATAAAATCATTTAAAAATTTCCAAATGAAATATATCATTCTCTCGAATGATCAATAAAAATAATTTAAAATAACATATTTAAAACCTCATGGATAAAACTATTCAAATCTCCCATCAATAAAATACTATAAAATTCCATATATGAAATCATGAAAAGATGTCAAAGAAACCACATCAAGACACCGATAACCAATTAAATATCTATAACCACATAAAAGATTAACAAAAATCAAGACAAAATACCTCAATGAGATATACTGGTAAACCACATACAACTAAAAGGTGCTCTGTACATACGGCTGAAAATTATTCTGGACATTACTGTTAGGTAACCAGACATTAAGACAGCAACAAGGAAACTTTGCACTAACAGGGTACAGTGGGCTAGGGTAGGGGACATTTGGCCTATGACTACCTCTAGTAACCACCATCAGGGAATATGAGTACACTCAAGCCTATAGATCGAGGTGGAGTCGATACTCAATACCTGCATCACTTCCAATTACATGTCAAAGTACATGTGCATATACATATAGTCAAAGCAACATCAATCATTAGGAAGAGGGTCATGATACTGTAAGCCTCTTAGAGACGTGTTATGCAATCGTCCCTTTTCTATCCATAATCATTAATGTCTAATCTCATTATAACAACATTTAACATTTAGAATATCAATATAAAATCAAAATACTATCTTACCCAGGCTGGAGTTAGAGAGGTGTTACATCCCCCCTCCCTAGGATTTGACTTACTCCTAGAAGTCATGTAAACTTAATATGCAACCATGTCACACATTAGTACTCAAAATCTATTAATCAACATTTAAATATTGTACTTAATTCCAAAGATGAGAAATATAATATACATCATTCATCACTAAATGAAATAGAAAGGACATCCATATATAGTTCACCTTTCTAAGAATCACTATCAACATATTGAAATATGGCTTACTCATAAGGTCTCAACATGAAACAAAATAACATGGTTAATCTTGCTAACATCACATGTGTCACACTTCTCAAAATGAGCATTTATTTTAACATCCACATTCATTCAAGAATAGGTTAATATATACATTGATTTCCACTAAGAATAGAGTAAAGAAGATGCATAAGCACTTAATTATTTCCAAAATACCATTTTTGCAATAATATTTTTTTTCCACACACTTCCAATCTCACACATTAGAACATATTTGACATCATTTTCAACAAAATATAACAATACACACTTTCTCAAGCATAATAAGCCAACTTTTGAACTTTTCATATGTAACCATATCCAAGATGAAACATGCATTTATGCATACATACATACTTACATCATTGAGAATCACATTACAAGGCTACACAAGGGTCCATATGGACACTGGTAAGCAACATAATAATTCATGATACGTAATCCATGAGCTAAGAGCCAATATCCATCTCACATAATCCATTCCTCACACTTAGTGGTTTGATGGTGTTAGGCCACACACACACGGTGAGACCATCCAAACAAGACAACAATGACCTATCTCTTGTTGAATAAGGTGGTTAACCTCCAAGAGATAGTCATCACACATAGGTGGGTAGTGGGTCCTAGTTGTGTAGTAGCCTCGCATACCCTCATCCTCAAGGTTCCCTATGTCTTCTTCCTCGTATACAATCAACCGAGTTCAGCTCTCCCATTATCAATGTGAAATCACATTACAACACAAGACCAAAATTTGAAAACAACAAATAGAAAATTAGTTTATCCACCAAAGATCATAAATAATTATCAAATAAAGATTAAATTTCAGCAATAAAGCAAGAAATGCATGCAATTTCAACACTAAATCAAATGTAACCTCGAGGGCTATATGCAAAGAAATTTCATAATTTGTGCCTAAACCATCACAAACAAGATAAATCAATTTTTTTCAGTCCTCAAAGTCAAAATAAAAGTCATCAATAACCAAAAGAAGATTCACAATCTTCGAAATGGCACAATACATAACTATGTGACTAAGCTAGTCACCCAACGAGGAAGGAGGGAACAACGTCTAACTATCACAATAGCCCCTCATGTGTGGCAGAGTGAGCATGCCAACCACATGGCATGAGGTGTACTCCTTGGCTACACCCTGCATCGCGTCTTCACATGGTATGGACTCACCAATTGGTCCACATGCTACTTGGCTATCCACATGGAATGTGCACCTCGGCCACATCCCACATCACATCTCAACATGGCATGGTCATACGCTAGCCGGAGAAGGCACGTACTAGTCATATGCCGGATGGAAGTGTGTTTGTGACTCTACAAAAGTAGGCACACGTAGAACACACTCCGCATAGTGATACCTTGTGGAGGAGGCACATGTAGGTACTCATCGTAGCCATAGATATACATGGCTAGGACATACCCATAGTCTAATTGACCCAAACACTATCGAGAGAAAACATGAGTGTCTGTCTACAAGTGTACAAGGCCCCATCACACTCATCACACAAGTAGAGGCTATCATATCACAATCTCATAGTGCACCTTCACGCATCTATGCACATAGCATCGTGTCCTCGAGCTCAGCTCCTTACCATCAACAACATGACATCATCACCAGCACTATGTCAGAACATCAGTGTGGTGTGGCATCATATCTATGGCATCATGGTAGGACACGTGAAGATATGAAATAAATAATTCATATATAAGTATAACAATATGGGGCTACTCAAGCCTCACCTCTCATGTGGACGAGGTCAACTCACTAGTGCTAGCTCAATGCCTTAGCAGGAAACTAGGCAATTCCAACTCAATGTCCCTACAGACAGCCAGGAAATACGAACAAATCAATGGTGATGTACAAAAAACTACGAGGATTAGGCTAGCGCATATGGATCAAGTACCCTGATCCATCATAAGGGGAAGTAGTGAGTACTTTCCTCGAGATTGGTTGAGCTGAGACTGCTCTGCACTACAACATGTGTATGCTACACACTCCACCCAAGGAACTTTGTTGATGGTACTACCCCTTCACAGACTAAGGGACTAGAGAACCAAAAGAAGAGATTATATGAAACTAACTTTTGGTTGCTCTTAATATATATAAATTTCAACCACACGTGGGTTGGACCTCAATTAGGTAATAAGCATACAAGCATACATAATGGTATGCTTAATTCCACACCTAAAATACAACATATTCCCCATGGATGGGTACACAGTCTCACCATCCCATGGGAACAAAAAGAAAGTATGGGGTATTCACAACACTCAACATGTGCACTAACATAAGATGGTCACATAATAGGGAGTACCTTTTTCCAATTTCCTCTTACCAAAATAAAAACATTATCCACCTCTAATTATGCAGAATCAATACAAACTTTCTAAGAACATATACTCCCAACATCCATACAATATATCATAGTGCTACATGGAGTAAATCAACAATGCCACAATAACTCTCACATTCACATTCACTATTATTAAGTGGTAAATAACCTTACTACACACATATGTTAACCACATTTATTTCCTATACACAGTACAATATTGTTACAGTATTTTCTCAAAACAAGGTATGCAATATTATCACTTGAACATACATTTAACATTTTGCATTCATCATTAGCATGCCAATGGTTTCACTATTCCCTTTTCTCTAAACTTTTACTTAATGCAAAATGATTTTATATTCATTTTCATACATGTTCCATGATTATAAATTCAACTTGGGGACTTAGGTCCTTTACCCAGTGTTGATCTAATAAAACAAACCTTCGTGAATGCATAAACATTTCCTCATAAGAGACAAGCATACAACAGATTTCAATACACCACACACTCAAAGATAATCATCTTTGTTAAACCAATGAGAAGAGAGAAAAAGAGAGGGATTTATAATTTTGACACAGGCACAAAAGCAAACATGGTTTCATCATCACACAATCACTTTCACACAAACACATCAATCATATGAGAGCATACAATAATTCTCTATGAACTAACAACATGATCATTCATGTTCTATTACCATATTTAATAATCTTGATCTAATATAAAATGAAAAAGTAACTTCAAAACCACATAGGGTCAATCTAGCAATCACTTGCACAATGAGGTAAATCACAAGAAGACATGCACTGGAAACTTTGTATGGTGATGAAAAAAAACAAGACTCGAGAAGAGAATATACACAAAAGGAACTACTTGGAACCCTCAAGGTCAAGTAGACCTTCCCACAACAAGAAAAAAGAAACCAAGCAAGAGTAATTTTAGGAAACACTGCAACCCACCAACAAGCTAAGATCCAACATGCCCACCTGCAATACAAGATATAGGAAAGTAATCAATCTCAGCCTTAGGAGGCTCTCAACCAAGGGAATCACTCCAATCCCATAGGGTAAGGAAAGACCTAGGAGGCATCATTCCTCCACAACACAAGACAAGGGTGGGAAACTCAACCCTCTAAAACGCCATACCAAGGCACTCAAGGAAGGAGGTCCTATGACTATCTTGTCACAATAGACACTTGGAACACACACATCAATCACATTGTAACCAAATGGCTACAACCACACTCAAGGACCACTCAAGGGTCATAACCCTTAACACAACAAAAGAGCCACACATCAAGAAGGAGGCCAATTAGAACACACTTCTTGGTAGGCTCAAGGGTCTAACTAACCTTCACAAAAAAGCATTCCTCAACAAGACATGCAAGGGGTGGAAAACAACAACAACACTTGTTTCTATCCACCACACACAACACACCAAGCAGGTATCAACCATAAGCAGGGATCCTAGTGCTGCAGCATGGGCTCTACCTTTAACTCCACCTTTGTCTTTTCCCTTAGGAGGCATCCCAAAGGAAACAAGGAACACATCAAAACAAATCATCACAAGAATAGTCTATACACCACACTAAGGCATGAACGCTAATCAACAAGACAATGAAAAAGAATATAACAAGCTCACGCCACACACACAAAATAGAGCATAACATAGAAGACTTAAATATGTCATAGCTCACAGTGTGTGAACATGACCTCTGATACTAGATGTAACATCCTGCTACACAACCCCGAAAGGTAAGAGCCAAAAGAGGACAAGATAATTTTTTTTTGAAAACATAAAGAATAACTTACACATAAAGCAGTTGCCAATACAATATATAGACAACATACATGGCCAAACATGGCCAAATGCACAACCTAAAGGAGGGGACTAGTTTACCTTCCAAAGAAAATCTGATCTAGAGCAATCAGGATAGCTCCAAAAATTTATGCTCTGGTGCTTTGGAATTATCTATGTAGGTGCTTCAAAATTATTTGCACAGGTGCTTTGAAATTGTCTACGTATGTGTTCCAAAAATCTCTATGCTAGAACTTTCTCTGCGAGTGCTCTATAAATCCCTATTGTAACATCATAAAACACATACGTAAAGCTCCAATGCACTAGAGCATTAACAACATCAACACAAAACAACAAATAGAGAGTTATGATGCACAAGAATTGTAGAAACAACAACACAAAACAATAACTAGAGAGCTATGATGCACCAGAATTATAGCAGCAACAACACAGAACAACAACCAGAGAGTTGCGCTACGCCAGAACTTTTGCAGACTATTACAAAAAGGAAATACACAACCAAAGGTCTAATTTTTTTTGCATGGAAAATTCAGAAGGAAAAGCCATAATGATCATCATAATACAAGCGATCTGATACCAACACCGGAACTCGTAAACCAAATATAGAACATCACATTTATTCCCATTTAATTATATGATTACATCTTCTCTCTCAAGAGAGTAAAATATTCATAAAGGAATATACACGTACAATTCCATAACCATGAATGAGATACATCTTCAAAAAAGGTAAATACAAGAGAGATCAGGTCCAACTAGTGCTTCGATAACCTATAAATTAGTCCCCAATAGCGGTGGCAATGCCTCCCTACCATGTGGACTCAAAAGAGACCACCCCACCGTGCTTGGAGATAGTCACCAGGCCCAAGTAGAAAAAAATTCAAGGGTAATATATGACCAACACTCACATCAGACACATAGCAAACATGCATAACATGAAGATGCTAATACAATAACATGTTAGGTACTACTCATGAATCCTAAGGTACGAGGTACAATAGTGTTGAATGGATGGAGTTTCATCATGTTTGGTAGAAGGGATGGCACCACACAAAACCAAGTATACCTTTCATACAAACAAGGAGACTCAATCATGCCTATATTAATGCCCTGTAGATGGATAACTCAACACCTTGCAAATAGATAGGTCTTCTTGTTTAACCAAAAAAGGAATCCATAGAAAATATGAAACAATGAAAAAGCCACTAAAACCATCATTAAAACCATTTAACACAACCAAACAAACATTGGTGTGAAATCATTCAAACAGCTGATCTCATACACTCACAAGTAGATCAAATACACTAAAAAATAAACCATTAAATTCATAAAAGAACCAATCAAATAATTGGTATAAATCTCATTAAATCATCATGAAAAATCACTTTTAAATCAAATAAAATCTACCAAGTGGCAGTGGCACAAAAAAATAGTTTCAGTTGTCCAAACGCATGAGAAAGAGGCATAGAAATCTCATAAAAATTCAAAGTGCCCATATTAAAAATTTAACAATGACCCAGTTCATATTTTGATGTTTCTAGTTGGATTCTACCTCTAATTTTTAATTTTATGGCCCAAAATAAGGTGTTGTTCAGAAAAAACGTTATTTTATGAATGGCTAGGCAAAAAACATGAAAAATAAAAGTAGATAAAAATCAGACAAAAACCCAGTTGAGATATGGGCGTTTCTACATGGAACCAAACTTTATTTTGCATTTTTAGTAGGTGGTTAAAGACAAGAAAAAAGATTTCATTTTAACAAGTATTCACAAATTTGACCAAAAGTGAAAGTGTCCAAAATTCAAATCTGCTAAAGACCTAGTTGAGATTTGGGCATTTCTACATGGAATCCACCTTCATTTTTTATTTTTAACAAGTGGATAAATATCAATAAAGAGAAAACATTTTTTAACAAATTGGGAAAAAGAGAGAATGTGAAAGAGCCCAAAAATTAGATTTTTCCAATAACCCATTTCAGATCTACTGAAAATACATAGAAATTTGTCATACATAAATACTATAGAGCAGCAAAGAGGAACTCAAACATCCATTATCCAAACCCCAAACAATCACAAAAATAAATAGAGAATTTCCCTCAAATTTTCACAAAATAAAAGTAACCTAGAATTGAAAAGAGATTCTAGGCATAAATGTGACATAAGTGAATGCACAAATCACCAGTCATACAAGATTGTAGGAAAAAAAAGGAAAAATACCTCAATTCTGTCCCAAAACAAAAATGGAGGCATGCTCAGTGTAGAAGACATGGCTAGGTTCCAAAATTGGACAGCAAGGGAGAATATGCGCACGTAATTCAACAATCCAATACCCACAATTTTCTTCTAAGCATAACTTCCACAAATCTTCCTAGCTCTGTTGCCCAAATTCTGAGGTTCCTTCTCTGTCCAAGCAACCATTTTCTTCTCCTCCCAAAAGATAATTATTTCCCAAAACAAAACTAACTTCCAATTTATATCTTCTTGAAACAAAATGAAATAAGACATTTTATTAAACAAGCTATTAAAGCTCCCTAATTGAATTAATTAAAATCACTAAATATCCAACATTCCCTCTTTCATATAAAAATAATAATTTATATCCAAATGTTAAAATACATAAAGCCCCAAAATAAAATTTAAATAAGACTATTTGAGCTCACAAAATGGATTAATAAAATCATTTAAAAATTTTCAAATAAGATATATCATTCTCTTGAATGATCAATAAAAATCATTTAAAATAACATATTTAAAACCTCATGGATAAAACCATTCAGATCTCTCATCAATAAAATACTATAAAATGCCATATATGAAATCAGGAAAAAGATATCAAAGAAACCACATCAAGACACCGATAAGCAATTAAATATATATAACCACATAAAATATTAATGGAAACCAAGACAAAATACTTCAATAAGACATATTGGTAAACCATATACAACTGAAAGGTGCTCCAGACATATGGCTGAAAGGTGCTCCGGACATTACCATTAGGTAACTGGACAGTAAGACATCAACAAGGAAACACTGCACTAATAGGGTATAGTGGGCTAGGGTAGGGGACATTTGGCCTGTGACTACCTCTAGTATCCACCATCGAGGAATATGAGTATGCTCAGGCCCGTGGATCCAGGCGGAGTCAATACTCAGTACCTACATCACTTCCAATTACACGTCAAAGTACATATGCATATACATATAGTCAAAGCAACATCAATCATTAGGAAGAGGGTCATGATATTGTAAGCCTCTTGGATACAAGTGTTACTACATCAACCCTTTCCTATCCATAATCATTAATGTTAGATAATCTCATTATAACAACATTTAACATTTAGAATATCAGTTTAAAATAAAAATACTATCTTACCCAGGCTAGAGTTAGAGATGTGCTATAGGGACTATGTTACCCCATTGATAAGAAACTAGTCTGGAAAGCGATGATTTTTGGTTCATGTCTTCATCCTTCATAGTCCTTGTCCCTAGTCAAAGCTAGTTGTTTCTGCTATTGTTAGTCACCCTTATAAAAATCATGTCCTATCTTTGAAATGGATCAAACTCTCTTTTGTCACCTTTTCATTCTAGTTTGTAAACTTAAGTCAGGCATTACCTAAGTTTTCTAACCTATTTCTCACTTAATGGAATTAAAATTCTTACTTTATGTCTATCTTTTTAAAAGTGTAGTAAGTGCTAAGTTTTCAAAGGATTTTCCTAACCAGTAAAGTTTATCAAAGGTGGAAAAGAAGAAATGTTAAAGGGTTTGGTGAAATTTTGGGTAATTTTGAAATATTTTTTGGTTGCGAACAAGGTTTCCAAAACTTAATTATTCTCATGGAAAACTTTTTAAGAAGTTGAATAGCTAGCCTAAAAAGCTTCTTTATTTAGGATTTCACTAAAGGTTAAATCTAAAAGCATCTAGGGGATGATTGGGAGTAGTGAGTAATTGGCTCAATTTTAAAACCTAGGGTAGACTCCATGTTAGTGTTTTTTTAGTACACCTTAGGAATCTCTAAATAGTATCCAACTCCTATGTTCAAGACTCTTAAAATGAATGGCTAACTAACAAGATTTAGTTGAAGACTAAGATCTTCTACACTTTAGGCTCTGTGGGACCTAGGAGGGTATTCCTTTTGACATTTCATTTGACTATCTCAATAAATGACATAGCAAATCATAGATCAGCTCCTATGAAGAGTAAATAACATAATTCACTCAAAGGTTGGCAGATCTTCGACCAAATAACCATTAATTTACCAAGAACAAGGAAATATCTCACGCACACACCTCATAGTAAATGAATTTTAAGAAATTTATATTGTAATCCTGAATCCATGGTCTGATATTGTATTATTCTCATTCAAATTACAAATACCATGACAAATAGGTCAATGTCTTCATCAATTGTGCAATAGATTTATGCATCTTACAACTAGTTATATAGAAATTCTTTAAGTTTGATAATTCTAGACTATTTTCATAAAACTTTGCATTATGAAAACTCATTGAACATAACCCATCACTTCTTACCAAATCCTTTATGAATCCTCACAAATTCATGACCTCATTTAAGCATTTAATTTATTCTTTGAACCAAAGTAGAATAAAAGAAATACATTCAAATGAAGCATTTCAAGATGAACAAAATATACTTGATATTGCATTCAAAACATACAAGATGATTTATAAAGAAGAGTCTATGAATTATGCATGAAATTTGTTTCGATATTAGTAATTTTTATAAAACCATTTAAGATATACATATGCATACTAGTTCAAAGACCAAGACAATTTTACTATCCTATTTATTGGTATTCTTCTATTATCTACCAAGTTGCATATATTGAAACTATAGACTTAAAAGATTAGAACCCCTACAAATGAGCCCTAAATTCCCTTTTATAGAATAAGGGAGCAGATAAGCTTCCAGCTTGAAATGCATACCACATTTCAAAATTTCATTTGAATTTCAAAATTCCCCACATGCTAATTTTGTTGTAACACATTGGAACAAGGAAGCCACAATTGCAATAGCCATCAAAAAGGGAATAGTAAAGTGTTGCCAAAACTTCCCTCAGTCGCTAGGTAAGTGACAAATCTGTCATTTGTATTACCATGAGAGGGCACATTTAACATTCAACAACACAAAATATCAGCCACACATGTAAAGAAAAAACAACCACCATATAAATTAACAAAGAGCACAAAATTTTCAATTCACACACCACCTTCCCAACAACCTTAAGACCCACCACCACCAACACACAATCCATGCTACATGTGTCCACTTCACGTCATTGTGAGAGGTGGAGAAGAAACCTCAATCGCCTCCTCATCCTTACTTCATTTTAGCACAACATCATCTTGTCTGCTAGTAGTCTTGATAGCTAAAGGATGGGTGAATAGTACATTTTCTCCAAGGGATGGAACTCAGGTCAGAGTCGTAAGATACTAGTGATAGCCAGAGTCCATCTCAGTTTTAGTTTTAGTTTCAAACAATCTATCCATGATTTCAATGGGAGAGTTCTATCATCTGAAAGAACCACGAGCATATCACACTTTCCTCTAAATTCTACTCGGAGACCCAACAGATTCCTTTTCTTTTTCTCCCATTACTTCTGAGCTTGTGGCTTGGCCCTTCAAATGATGACTACACCAGGTAGGAACAGGTGTAGATTCTGCATCATGGATATCCTTATGAGTACCTTGTGCATGCTCTAGGTTTTCGGCACAAGACCTTTGCAAATTAAGTCAAGGAGACCTTCACACTACAAAAAATGAAGCACCAGACTTTCCCATCCTGCCACTAGAAGAATTTACACTCGTAACCTCAACTCTCTACAAAAACTCAAAAGACTTGACAACTAATTGCAATGGTGAAAATATCAACTCTCAATTTTTATTTATTGAACAATGTGATGATAGCAATCATCAATTCTCAATGAAAACACATGTGCAAACTGGGAAACTCATTGTCATGCATATTATCACTATTTAATTCCCAAGTGCATGGAAATCAAAATATCATACTTCATGATTGCTAGAAATTAAGTCTCCACATGCACAAAGGTCAATTTGATTTCACTTTTAGAGAGCAACTCATTAATGCTCCTGGTTCCAAAATGAAACGACTATCATGTTCCTATTTATCCATTTTGAATGTTAGTTGTTGATCCCTTGATGAGATGGTAAATCAAATGGCTCACATTAGGCTAACTAGGTTTGAATTCCAGAAGTACTTGGCCCATTTGTCTCTCACCAATAGTGTTGATCCAAATCAGATAGCAACTCGTTTGTCGACAAGCCTCATCCATCTCATGAACTTAGTGAATTAATCCACATGTCATGATTTTGTTGATCTCATAGACTTTAATGAGCATTCAACTTTTCCTTGCGAGCCAACAGGGAATGATAGATATTTTCCCCAACACTTAATATTTGTTGTTGGTTCATAACCATAGGTGGTAAGCCAGACAGTGCAGACTAGGCTCCATGTCTGTATTAGGACATGTGTCTTCATCTCGCTATCCTCACACTACATAGTCAGATGGCATTTAACATCTGTGAGTGAGTGGGGTATGGCCAGGATCACTTCCCATAGTATCAAACCACTAAACCTACATACATGGCAAGGTTAGCATTAAATAAGGGGCCATTGTTAGGTCGATGATGATTTCACCCTCACTGATAGATGGCTTCAGCTTAAGTCATTTTGGGAAAAATTTAAGACCCGACTTTAGGAAATAATTAAAATTTATGATCAACTAGGTGACCAACACTCTAAACTAAAGGGGTTAGTGGATGAACGCACATGATGGCTCAAGTAATGACTTAAGGAACAAGAAACTAGTAGGGAAGTGTTGATGGTGTTTTCTGCACAACAACAACTCAAATAGAATATGGAAATCCTATCTCTCTTGAAAGGTAAATCTCTATCAGCAAGCCTCAAGAGATAAACCCAAGGTCTCTAATGTCAGGTCTTGACAATGCATAAACAACTTAGTGATAAATGTGGAAATGTTGGTAATCACAAAGGGACCTTACTACAAGCAAATACTGAATCTTAAATTTATCAGATCTAGCAATAAGATGATACTTCCAATTCTAAATCTAACTCAAATGATAAAGAATAACAAAAGATAAAGGTTTCAAGAAACTTCTAAGATTAAAATTACTCCTAAGATTAATAATGCAAATGATGAAATACTTGAAATGGACCAATCGCTCAGAAACTAATTCCTGCTTGACCAAGATAAATCAACAATCTTACAGAAATAGTGCAATATTCTAAGGTGTTAGAGATTTTCAGATCATGAATATTCATCCAAGACAACCCTATTGTAGTTAAAATGAATAAACATCCACAATTGAACTAAACATAATGAGTATAAGGTCCAGGCTAACTTTGCAAAGTGACTAACAATTAGCTAGCTGCAAAAGCATGGACTAGGGATTGTTGCAAACACTTAGAGCATCAAACCATAAACACCATTGAATCATATATAATTCCAAATATAACATATATCTAATATTTCTCAAGCAATGTCAAAAGATAGAACAACAAGAACCATGCAGGACAAGTCAACACAAAAGAATTCACCAAAGCACAATGTCTTCAATTGTATTAAATCACCCAATAACAACAACAATTCCAATGTCTTCAAGGTGTCTTCAATTTTTTTCCCTTGTTTATACACTTTATTCAACACCTTCTTCCTTATTTTAAAAGCCTCAAACCACTCCCAAGGTTCCACAGCTTTCGAGGAAGAAAGAATTCCATCACTTACCAATTTATCCTCAATATACTCCATGATGGTCTTAACATTTTGCAATAGGATATCTACATCCTCCTTATCCTATGCCAACACATTCCTCAGCCAATGTAATGATCTCATTGAATCCCCTCTAGTTGAAATAATGCATTTGATATAATTATCTCCCTTGGTTTTCACTCCTTGTAACCAGCTGATGGTAGCATGTGTGGTTATTTTCATTCTTTCCAACTCAGATATTGTCTCCTATGGTAGGAAGTTGGCAACAGATGATGAGGAGCTGATGGAATGCAAGGGTTTCATCAAGTCTTGCAAATACCTTTTACGTTTATCATTTTCCTTCAACTCTTTCTTAGTCTGTACCTCCTTCCTCAATCTCCCCAAGATTACAACACTGGAGCCTTCATACTCTTCAATTTCCTGCTCCATGGAAGTTGGCCCTAGGCTAATAGTCTACACATTGTAATCACTTGCAATCACCTCATCTCTATTCTTATCAGGAGAAGGAGTAGCAATGTGAACCACCCTATTATTCACTTCATCTCTCTCAATATTGGAGATACCCTTGGCTTTCTTCTTTGATTTACCTTTCCCTATATTTGCCAATAATTCATCCCAATTGGGAGGAGTATCATCTACCACAATCTACTTACTCTTTAATTCTTTGTCTAACCAAGCATGCATTGTGAGATCTGACTGCACACTACCCTATCCAACTATATCTTGATGATCCTTGGATGCCTCTTCATGCAAATCTTGCATCCTAGGAGTCTCCTCAACTCTACTCTTTTCTCTCTTGTTATGTTCTTCTTAATGCATAGGTGAAGGATTCCTAGCTAGAATTTCCTCCTTCTGAGGAGATCTATCTTCTTCATTCCTGATAGGTGAATCTTCATAAGTTACTAGAGGAGATTGTAACACCCTCTCTACCTTTGCTTCAACACTATAGAGCTAACCTTCTAGAAATTATTCTTCCTCTTTGGATTCACCTGGTACATTATGAGCTTCCTAGGAAGGAGGAGTGTCATCATGTTGTTCTATAGCGAGAGTGACTGGAGGAGCATTTTTCCTTGGCACACCGTCCTTAGGGGGAGTTCTTGATTTCCTCATATATACTTGTGTTCTTTCTCCTGAGCTCTCCACATTTATCACAGGTGGGCTAACTTCCTCCCCTACTTTGCATCTTTCCTTTTCTTTCTATGATAATCTCACCATTCATCTTCTCTTTGGCATAGAAGCATCAACTACTTTCTCTTCCTTTCCAACCTCTTCCTTTGTTGATTTCATTGTCCTTGAAACATGTTTCCTCTTCTTTGCAATGGGATTTCTTTGCTTTTCTGCCTCTTGCACTTCCTCTTCCTGAACATCTTTGATCTTTATCTTAAAAGGAGATCTCACCTTCTCCTTACCCTTGGGATCCTGCTCAACTGAATCTTCAAAAGTTGAATGAGACTCCAAGTCTCCCATTAGATCATAGCTGCATTGTACACCTCCACTTTCTAGTTCCCACATCATATGCTTGAGCCATAACTTTGTATACTTAATCACCTAATTCATAAGTTGTTCTAACTCTATTTTCTCTTCCTCCAACTAGTTTATTTCTCCCACTGGTTTATCCTTCACTACCTCATAATCATGGCCTTTAATTAGATCCCCATCATCTTCAACTTGATCTAGAATAGCCTTCACATTATATAGCTGAACCAAGTTCACGAGTAGCTTGGAGAACTTCTTCCTTCTAATATCATATTCATCACTGCAATTGGCCCAATAGTATTCTATATCATCTTTGTGGTTGTACTCCTTACTAGACTTCTTTTGTGCCTCACCAGTCCTGTCAAACCTGGATCTTTTGGAATGAAAAGATAGCCAAAGGGTGCTCATTTATTCTTTAGAGGCATATGCCAAATTAATAGAAGTACATGCCTCCCCAGTGCCTATCCTCAGAGGAAAGTCCCCACCGAATCTAGTCTTATGCTTTTCCTTCTTCACAATTGCATGAAACGCACATATCTACCTGGTCACCTCCAAAAGTATGATGTGATCAGTGGGATACCTGGGAAGTCTCTATGGAGCCCTCTGACAACCATCTATCCTTATATATGAAAAGGTAGGGAACTGTATAAACCAAGCCCCATACCTTTTCATTTTTAATTATAAATGAGCACCCTTGGGTTATTTTTTCATTCCAAAAGATCCAGGTTGGACAGGACCGATAAGGCACAGAAGAAGGCCAATAGGGAGTACAGCCACAAAGATGATATAGAAGACTACTGGGCCAATTGCAACGATGAATATGAGATTAGAAGGAAGAAGTTCTCCAAGATACCAGCGAACTTGGTTTGGCTATATAATGTGAAGGCTATTCAGGATCAAGTTGAAGATGATGGGGATCTAATTCAAGGCCATGATTATGAGGAAGTGAAGGATAAAGCAATGGGAGAAATAGACTGGTTGGAGGAAGAGAAAATAGAGTTACAACAACTTATGACTCGGGTGATTAAGTATACAAAGTTGTGGCTCAAGCATAAGATGTGGGAACTGGAAAGCAAAGGTGTACAATGCACCTATGATCTAATGGGAGACTTGGAGTCTCATTCCACTTATGAAGAGTCATCTGAGTAGGATCCCAAGGGTAAGGAGAAGGTCAGCTCTCCTTTTAAGATAAAGATCAAAGATGTTCAGGCAGAGGAAGTGCAAGAGGCAAAAAATCAAATAAATCTCATTGCAAAGAAGATGAAACATGTTTCAAGGACAAAGAAATCAGCAAAGGATGAGGATGAAAAGGAAGATAAACAAACTATTGCTTCTATGCCAAAGAGAAGATAGAAAATGAGATTATCGCAGAAAGAAAAGGAAAGCTGCAAGGAAGGGGAGGAAGTTAGCCCACTCGTGATAAATGTGGAGAGCTCAGGAGAAGGAACACAAGCATATATGAGTAAATCAAGAACTCTTTCTCCTAAGGATGGTGTGCCAAGGAAATATGCTCCTCCAGTCACTCCTGCTACAAAACAACATGATGACACTCCTCCTTCCAAGGAAGCTTGTAATGTACTAGGTGAATCCAAAGAGGGAGAGAGTCACCAAGATCCAGAGGAAGAAGAATTTTAGGAAGGTGAACTCTATAGTGTTGAAGCAGAGATAGAGAGGATGTTGCAATATCCTCTGGTAACCTATGAAGATTCACCTATTAGGAATGAAGAAGATAGATCTCCTCAGAAGGAGGAAATTTCAGCTAGGAATCCTTCACCTATGCATGAAGAAGAAGAACATGACAAGAGAGAAAAGAGTAGAGTTGAGGAGACTCTTGGGAGGAAAGATTTGCATGAAGAGGCATCCAAGGATCATCCAGATACACTTGGATAGGATAGTCTATAGTCAGATCCCACAGTGCCTACTTGGTTAAACAAATAATTAAAGAGTAAGTAGATTGTGGTAGATGATACTCCTCCTAATTGGGATGAATTACTGGTGAGTATAGGGAAAGGTAAATCAAAGAAGAAATCTAAGGTTATCTCAAAGATTGAGAGAGATGAAGCGAATAACAAGGTGGTTCACATTGCTACTCATGCTCCTAATTAGAATAGAGATGGGGTGACTGGAAGTGATTACAATGTGCAGACTATCAACCTAGGGCCAACTTCCATGGAGTAGGAAATTGAAGAGCATGAAGGCTCCAGTGATGTAATCTTGGGGAGATTGAGGAAGGAGGTAAAGACTAAGCAAGAGTTGAAGAAGGAAAATGATAAAATTAAAAGGTATTTGCAAGATTTGCTGAAACCCTTGCAGTCCATTAGCTCCTCATCATCTGTTGCCAACTTCCTGCCACAAGAGACAATATCTGAGTTGGAAATAATGGAAAGCACCACACATGATACCATCGGTTGGTTACAAGGAGTGCAAACCAAGGGAGATAATGTTATCAAAGACATTATTTCAATTGGAGGGGATGCAATGAGATCATTAGATTGGTTGAGGAATGTGTTGGCACATGATAAGGAGCATGTAGATATCTTGTTGCAAAAGGTTAAGACCATCATGGAGTATACTGAGGATAAATTGGTAAGTGATGGCATTCTTTCTTCCTCCAAAGTTGTAGAACCTTGGGAGTGGTTTGAGGCTTTGCAAATAAGGCAGAAGGTGTTGAAGAAAGTGTATAAACAAGGGAAACAAATTGAAGACACCTTGATTGTGATTTACACCAAGTGCATTTCCTTATTTGAAGTGATGATAGGGAGAAATAAATTTGTGCTAAAACATCTTAGCTTGGAGCAGATGAGAAAATGGTGGCGAGATGTGTATTCTCTAGTAAATGAGGGTCCTGTCACTGAACACCAATTGGATGATGTAGCTACCTACATTGCAGTGATTGATAAATATCAAACAAGTAACGTAGATTGGGATAAAATAGTAAAGTAGTCAAGAGATGATATCAAATCCCTTGAGAGGAGAGTTAAGGTTTTACCTATGCCACTTATGGCTGACTGGGACAAGGTATTTTTGATGATACGAGATAAGGTGGAGCATGCTAAAGACAAGGGGGGAAGTAGTTAATGCAATACTACATCAAAATTTGTGCTTCCCCATTATTTTATTTATCCTCTACATGCATTGGACTGAATTACATTGAAGATCCCAGGCCGACCTGGATGAGTTCCATGCATTTAATGCTTATTTTATTTTATTTTGAATTCCTCTTGGCTTACTTGTTTTGTGGCCATTATTATTGTAAACCATTATTTGGATGACATAGCCTAGGGGGTTTCTATAAATATGGAATTTTGCCTCATTTGTAAGGGCTAGCTAGATAGTTTTACTTTGAAGTGAATTGAGAAATAGAGCAAGGGTTAGAGTTAGGATTTAGTTCATTTTGAGCAAGTGTTGTAACATAGAACACTGGAATTGTTGTTGTTATTGGGTGATTCAATACAATAGAAGACATTGTGCTTTTGGAAAATTCTGTTGTGTTGATTTGTCTTGCATGGTTCTTACTATTCTATCTTTTGACATTTCTTGAGAAATATTAGATATGCTAGATCTAGAATTAGATATGATTCAATGGTGTTTGTTGTTTGATGCTTGAAGTTTTTGCAGCGATCCCTAGTCCATACTTTCTGCAGCTAGCTGATTGTTAGTTGCTTTGCAAAGTTAGCCTAGACCTTATATTCATTGTTCTTAGTTCAATTATGGATGTTTATTCATTTCAATTGCAATAGGGTTGTCTTGGGTGAATGTTCATGATCTAAAAACCTTTAATATCTTAGAATATTGCACTATTTTTGTAAGATTGTTGATTTATCTGGGTCAACTAGGAATTAGTTTATGAGGGATTGGTCCATTTCAAGTATTTCATCATTTGCATTATTAATCTTAGGAGTAATTTTAATCTTAGAAGTCTCTTGAAACCCTTATCTTTTGTTATTTCATTATCATTTGAGTTAGATTTAGAATTGGAAGTATCATCATATTGCTAGATTTGATAAATTTAAGATTCAGTATTTGCTTGTAGTAAGGTCCCTTTGTATTACCAAAAATTTCACATTTATCACTGAGTTGTCTATGCATTTTCAAGACCTAACTTTAGAGACCTTGGTGTTATCTCTTGAGGCTTGTTGATAGAGATTTACCTTTCAAGAGAGATAGGATTTTGATATTCTATCTGAGTTGTTGTTGTGCAGAAAGCACCATCAAGAGGAAGGTCAATGTGACATTAGAAGAATAAAGGGCTCACAAAGGAAAAATCCTATCCAAACATGGGAATAAGGTTTTAAAGTGTTGAATATGTCCATGGGGTCCTCAAAAATTACACAATCTTTGGAAAGCTCCATCAGTGGCTCATGCTTAGGGATGCATACCCCTAGTGGGTATAGCGAGATTCTATATCTCAGGTTGAAGTGGACTAGGGTAGAAAACTGAAAACCCAAGAGCACACCTGGACAAGGCAAGTAGACACAATAGAAAGAAAACACACTAGACCAGCCTATGTACAATATTCACATAATATATATTACAATTTATTTAATGAGAAGCCACTTTTAAACACTTGGCTTTGATCCATAATTTGGAGGCCCCTCGCCCCCCAAAATTTAGAGGCAATTCTTTCCTCTATCAAAAAATTTATCTTGTTCTACTGGCAGTGGGTCCACATTAACATTGTGCAATTCCTAGCATTTAACAAAATCATAATTGATGTTATCCATTCTATTTATTGTAGTGTTACCCCATTCATCATCGTTCTCCACCACAGGCTCATCAAATTGAAATGAGAAAAAAAACCCTCATATTCCATGCAATCATGAAGTGTGGGATCACATCCCATTTTTTCATCAAATTTAAAAAATTCATAAACACTTTGGTTCATACTTGGCCAATATTTTACAAGATCAAGAAAAAGAAACATAGCATCAGGCATACCTTCCATCTGATTTTCACAAGTATTTTCTTCATGGGATGAAATAAGTTCAAAAATAAAGTCCATGAGGAAAGGGGAATCTACAAAAAAATCTAATGCAGCTTCATACTAACAATATCACTGCTCTAATTGTCCACACCTTTGAATTTCTCTTCACATCAATCAAATAATCCTGCAACATTAACATATTATGTAGAATCCTTAAATAATTCCTTCTCCTCAACTTAAAATGACGTCGCTTGAGTATCAATGCATTCATCCTGATTCACCTTTTGATCACCTTTAAGCGTAAATCTCCTATAATGTCAAGATAAATATCATCATGTGGAGAATGGGTGTTTGGAAAATTTCAACCATATTTTCAAGCACATAGCCAGTTACCATAGGGAAATCAACATAATCATCTACATACCCTTTGATTGCAATACTACATTCAAAGCTTCCATCACAATCCTGAACTTCTTTATCGTGTGAGCCATTATCACATATAGATGTCAACAAGTCTGAGTCATTCTCTTGGTGTTTTTCAGGTTCAACCTACTCAACCACATGTTGGTAGACCAATTCACCAGTTTTTGTGTTGCCACATCCTCCATTTAGTGGGGAAACTGTTAGGCTAGGATTGACACCTTGGAAAGCAAAGTTTCCTACCTCTGTATCATCTTGGCTCTTATTTGTACCATCTACAACACACGTACTAGTAGTGCTTGATAAATGCTCATCAATATTATCTTCAAAAAGAGGATTGCTTCTACACTAGTAGGAATCATCATTTATGATTTCATTGTCCAATGCAAGTTCATCAAATAAAGGATTATTCCATACATTCATGATAGACATATGCACTTCATCTTCCTCAGTATTAGGATTCCAATGATTATGATCATTAGTGAGTTCAAAATTGCAATAATCACTTGAAGAATAGAGAGAAACACTTTCAGTATCCTCTTCATCATTTGTACTCATAACAATTGATCCACATTTAGAGAATTTTTCACTTCCTAGGAAACACACCCCCTCAAGGCTATTAACATATCCCCTACTAGAATAAAGATATTCCATCTAAAATTTTATAAGAAGAATCATGTTCAATAGAATATTTTCCAATCTCAATCTCATCCCTTTGATTCCTCATTTTCACCATATAATTGAAATCAAGTGTATTCCCATCACTAACTGGTACATTATTAGTTCTAGCTAAATCAATTTGTGAGGTTTCACCATGTAACTCTTGTGTTTTCTCACAACCTATGACATCCCAAGGAAGATAATTAGGTATTATTTTCTTGTCCTCACACTCTATCTCTTCATCCCTGTCATTACTACATGCACCTACTTCTATGATGCTTGTAAAATGACAACATTTGACAATTAGTTGTTCAGTATCTAATACTTCTCCTTGATCTGTCAGCCTTAGCCTTTAATTTTCCTCACTATGACAATTATTGCCTCTATTTTGGGAAACAACTAGTGGCATATGACTATGCTCAATGTCTTCCACAATTCTTATCCAATCTACTACTTGATCAAGACTATTAGGCTTCTAATTCTTAGACCACTAGCTTGATCATAATTTGTAAGCTTCACAAGACAAATTAATGCACATTAAATCATTAGGCCTAAAGCTCTTGGGTATCTCCATTAGAGAATCCAAGAATCTTGAAAACAAGTCATATGGTGACTCATTTTCATGTATTTTCATCTCATACAACTTTCTAATAGAGAAAATTAAATCATCCCTTCTCGATCCTGGTTGATATGAGGTTGATGTTGGCTCATGTTCTACATCTTGTGGGACTAAGGCAGATGTAACATCTATAAGCTCCTTTTCATGACAAACCCTTTTACTTCCTAATTGGTTTGGCTCAATAGCTTGGATTCTATTAGAGATTTTTATGCTAACAATCACAGGTCCTCTCATAATTGAGTATGTCAAATTATTCTCAATATTCGTAGCCTCTTGGTAACCTTGATGTAAGGTAGCAGGATTTTTATCCCTTAACAAGAAGATAATATTACTATCAAATACTACCAAATATACAACCAAAAATTTAGCATCATTTGGTCTCATATATTCAGGGATTTCCCTTGTGACCTTTGCAAATATAAGGTTGAAAGCAGGGATCAACTCTTCCTTATCCCTAGAAATCTCCATGAAGTTCTTCCTTGCAACACTTGGATTTATCCTTTCACCAAATTGTTCCATTAAGACTACCTTAAGTTCACTCCAACAATGTACAAAGGACACCAGAAAGAAGGAGAACCACTCTCTTGCATCTCCTTTGAGTGAATGAACAAAAAGTTTCATAACCACATCTTCATAATCTATCTCATAGTCACCCATCACATCAACAAATTCTCGTACATGCTTATTTACTGATTCTGAATTTTCACAACTGAGCTTTGGTATTTTGTCCCTAACCTTGGGCGGTAAAATATTTGGATACTCACAGATGTTGTGAAAGCTAATGGCCTTGTATCTATCAATGCTGGAATGGCCTTGGTGGGACAAGGACCGTTCATCTTGCATGCTTTTGTCCATATTTACACTAGAAGGAATAAATGGACAACTTTATATCCTTAATCCTTGAAAATAAATTTCAAATATACTATTCAATTATACAATATTATATCAATTTATTTTACAAATAAGATCCTAGACCTTTAGCACATACATTCCCTACAAATTTTTCCTAACATCTAACAATTTAACATGCTCCTTTCATCATAATGCATCAATTTCAACTTGTACACAAAGGCATGCCAAATTACAATTAGTATTCCTCATATAATGTTGATTCACCTATTAGGGAACCATTTACATCTCGAGCATGGGAAATTTATCCTGATTTATCCATGGCATGCTCTAATTTCTTCAAATTCTATGAAGGTACTTGGTAATTTGCAGTGGCTGACTATCCTTTGTCTTTAAGACTATAGATCCAACCAATTGATGTATGCTTTTTCAATTTATTTGAGTCAGAGTCACTACCTCCTTTTAGAGGACTAAACTTCAAATGAGATGAAGTTTCTTTACAAATGGTACATGTTCTAGGCTATCTTCCACAGTATAATCATGTTAAGATCCTTCAATCTTTGTTGCACTCGAATTTTCTACCAGATTCAAGAATTGTTACTTCACCTTTTGACTTTGCACTTTGTATCTGCATCTAGAGAATGGGAATTTCCCTAGCGGAGTTGCAATTTTTTTGGTGTTTATTCTAGTACAACTTAGGAATCTCTAAAGAGTAGCCAACTCCTATGTTCAAGAATCTTAAAATGAATGGCCAATTGATATGATTCAATAAAAGACTGAGATCTTCTACACTTTAGGCTCTGTGGGACCTAGGAGGGTGTTCCTTCTGGAATTTCATTTGACTATCTCAATAAATGACATAGAAAATCACATATCAATTCTTATGAAGGGTAAATAACATAATTCACTCAAAGGTTGGCAAATCTTTGACCAAATAACCATTAATTTACCAGGAACGAGGAAATATCTCACGTACATGCCTCATAGTAAGTGAATTTTAAGAAATTTGTATTCTAATCCTGAGTCCATGGTTTGATATAGTATTATTCTCATTCAAATGACAAATACCATGACAAATAGTCCAATGTCTTCATCAATTGGGAAATAGAGTCATGCATCTTACAACTAGTTATATAGAAATTCTTTAAATCTGATAATTCTAGACTATTTTCATAAAACTCTGCATTATGAAAACTCATTGAACATAACCCATCAATTCTTACCAAATCCTCTATGAATCCTCACAAATTCATGACCTCATTTAAGCGTTTAATTGATTCTTTGAACCAAAGCAAAAAAAAAGACATACATTCAAATGAAGCATATGAAGATGAACAAAATATAATTGATATTGCATTCAAAACAAGTTGCATGATGATTTACAAAGATTATATGAATTATGCATGAAATTTGTTTTGATTTTAGTAATTTCTATAAGACCATTTAATATTTACATATGCACAGTTCAAAGACCAAGACAATTTTACTATCCTATTTACTGGTATTCTTCTATTATCTACCTAGTTGCATATATTGGAACTATAGACTCAAAAGACTAGAAACCCTACAAACGAAACTTGAATTCCATTTCATAGAATAAGGAAGTAGTTAAGCTTTTGGCTAAAAATGCATACCACATTAAAAAAATTCATTTCACTTCAAATTTTATTTGCATTTCAAAATTCACCACATGTTGATTCTATTGTAAGACATTGGAATAGGGAAACCACAATTGTAGCAACCATCAAAAAGGGAAGAGTAAAGTGCCACCAAAACTTCCCTCAGTTGCTAGGTAAGCAAAAAATATGATGCTTGTATTACCATGAGAGCACACAATCAACATTCAGCACCACAAAATATCAGCCATGCATGCAAAGACAAAACAACCACCACAAAAATTAATAAAGAGCACAAAATTTTCAATTCACACACCACCTTCCCAACAACCTTAAGACCCACAATCACTAGCACACAATCCATAGTGCATGCACCCAGTTCATGTAGTTGTAAGAGGTGGAGAAGAAACCTCAACCACCTCCTCTTCCTTGCTTCATTTTAGCACACCATCTCACCCAATAAGATTCTTGATAGCTAAAGGTTGGATAAACAATACCTCTGCTCCAGGGGATGGAACTCACGATAGAGTAGTGAGATACTGGCAATAACTAGAGTTCGTCTCAGTTTCAATTTTAGTTTCAAATGAGCTATTTGTGATGTCAATGGGAGAGTTATGTCATTTGAAAGAACCATAACCATATCACACTTTCCTCTTAATTTTTCTAGGAGGCCCAATAGATTCCTTTTCTTTTGCTCCCATTACCTATGAGCTTGTGGCTTGGCCCTTCAAATGATGACTACACCTAGTAGGAACAACTACAGATTTTGCACCATGGATATCCTTATGATTACCCTACATATGCTCTAGGTCTTCGGTATAAGACCTTTGGAAATTAAGTTGAGGATACCTTTGCACTAGAAAAAATGAAGCATTAGAATTTCCCATCCTACTACTAGAATAATCTACACTCGTAACCTTGATTCTCTGCATGAACTCAAAATACTTGACAACTAATTGTGGTGGTGAAAATAGCAACTCTCAATTTCTATTTATTGAACAATATGATGATAGCAATCATCAATGCTCAATGAAAACATATGTACAAACTAGACAATTTGTTTGCATGCATATTATCACCATTTAATTCCCAAGTGCATGGAAATATGCATAACATACTTCATGATTGTTGGCAATTAAGTCTCCACATGCACAAAGATCAATTTGATTGTACTTGCACAGAGAAACTCATTAATGCCTGCTATTTGCAGAAAGAAATGGCTATCATGTACCTTTTTATCAATTTTGAATGTCATTTGTTGATCCATTGATGAGATGGTAAATAAAATGGCTCACATTGGGCTGACTAGGTTTGAATTTTGGTAGTGATTGGCCCATTTGTCTCTGGCCAATAGCATTGATCCAAATTAGATGGAAACTCATCCATTAGCAAGGCTCATCCATCTCACAAACTTAGTGAATTATTCCATGTGTTGGGATTTTTCTAATCCCACATCCTTTAATGAGCATTCACCCTTTCCTTGTGAGCCAACAGGGAATGGTAGAGATTATCCTCGACACTTAATCTCTATCGTTAGTTCAGAACCACCAATGATAAGCTAGAAAGTGGATACTAGGCCGCACATTTGTATCAAGACACGCTTCTTCATCTCGCTATCCTCACACTACATAACCAATCAGCATTTAATGTCCATGAGTTGGCAAGGTATGACCAGGATCAGTTCCCACAGTCTTGAACCACTAAACCTACATACATGACAAGGTTAGCATTAAATATGGGGCCATTGTTAGGCCGATGAGGATTTGACCCTTGTAGATACATGACTTAAGCTTAACTCATTTGGGAAAAATTTAAGACCTGACTTTAGGAAATAATTAAAATCAACGATCAACTAGATGACTGATGCTCTAAACCAAAAGGGTCAGTGACCAAACATACATGATGGCTCAAGTAATGACTTAAGGAACAAGAAACTGGAAGGGCGGGTCAATGTAACATTAGAAGAATAAAGGGCTCACAAAGTAAAAATCCTATCCAAACATGTGAATAAGGTTTTAAAGTGTTGACTATGTCCATGGGGTCCTAAGAAATTACACAATTTTTGGGAAGCTCCATCACTCCAAACATATTTGGAAAACTTCAATTTAAATTTGACATTGGTGCATTTGAGTTGATATTTGTTCATTATTTTGTGAATTCATTTGTAGAGAAAGAATAACATTCAGAATGCACAACAAGATACAATAAAGACATGGAAATGAAAGAGCACATTGAAGGAAAAATAAGAATTCAAAGATAAATCCAAGAACTTTTGAGAACATTCACATCACAAAATATAGAATCAAAAGTAATGTATATATATATATATATTTATTTATATATACACATATGTATATATATGTATTACATATTACATCACAAAAAAGGAGGTTTCTAGTGCAAGGGATCTAAGGAACAAAGGGTGAAAATGACGATCCTAATGCCCTCTATTACTTCCTATAGATGTTCAATCTGCATGGGTAAAAAGATATTCTCATTAAACATGACATAGTTGGTAAAAGTCTCCATCATGTTGTGTTTCATTCTGGCATAGAGTAGGACAACTACTTTCCTAGCTTGCTTTTTCCTTGGTGTAGTAGCAATGAAGATTGTGTCACTCACTAGGCTAATGAATGGATACATAAAAAAACCTCCTAGGGATTTCTCAACACATGGTAGGTACACTAGCCTCACTAGGCACTCATTGGCATGGATTCCCCATTCAAATATCCTAGAGGTATGAACTATATTTTAAATGAAATGCTCTAAAAAACTAGAGTTATGAACATGCACTTGGGACAAGAAGTGTTTTCCAATTATCTTGTGAATAACTTCGTCCTCAACATTTTTACAGATGAGGAAGACTTCCCTAAGTTGGTTTGTAACCAATCTTCGTACAACCACACCCTCCATGATGAGGAAATCACTATTAATCTCATAGATAACATCACTTGAAGAACTTGACATGTCTAAGACTATAATGATCATTACAAAAAAATTGAAGTGTTGTGGCTAATTCATAGAATGTGAAGAGTAAACTAGTGGAATTAACTTGAAGGTAATTAATGCAAGAAATGACACCCAAATTTCCTTAATGAGCTTAGTGAAATGATGTGATGGTAATTTAATAGAGTAGATTTTGGCATCAAATAAATATTCTACATTTAAAAGACTTGCATGGAAGCAAGCTTAGGTGGAAAATTATCAACTACTAGAAATGGGAAGTTGCAAACTATTCACACATATTTTTCATCATAGGGCCTATAAATAGATAGCATCATTTCATCCCCTTGTCTTGTTAATAAAAAACTATGACACAATCATAACCTCTCTTAAAAATGTTCAGTAATGACTACATGTCATCATCAAATAGGAATTAGTTGGTCTCCTATAAACTGCTTATTTAGCCAGATAGCAATCATCATTCTTTTGAGAATCTATTTTCAAAAAAATCTTAATAGTTATTCTTTTAAAACTATAAAATATTTTTTATTTGAACATTGTAAGGGTCCGAAATTTTGATCCCCCTTGCATTGTGATGTATGAGAGAGAATTGATCTTAATTAAAGAATCAATTTTATAGTTTTAATTATTTGTTGTAGATGTTTATTTTCTATGAGTAGTAAATTTGGATGAAATACTTAATGCTTATGAGTAATTCTATGATCTTAGATAGGTATTTTGGATATTGCTTCCTTGTGAGGATGTGTTATTCTTTGGTGTTCTATTCATTTATTTATAGTGAATGTTGAAATTAATATGAGTCAAGTTAGTTTACTATTGATAATATAATTTTTGAGTCATGCTATTTATATTTTATCCATTTACTTTTCATCTTAGTTGGTTGTTTTAGGTGAATTTCTATCACATCTATTTCATGACTATGAATAGACGTTAGTCTACCTTTCTTACTTTCTGGTCAAAAGCATAGCTTGGATTTCATAAAATTTTAAAAATAAAAATCATATCAAAAGAGGGATTTGTACCTAAACTAAAATTCAGAGGAATATACCCAATGCAATGGTGATCTCTCAAACTTTTGGTGATCGATTATTTCTTCTCTTGACTAGGCTTGAAGTGGAGCAGTAAATTTATGTTTTTTGGTCATAACTTTCAAACCAAAATTGATACCAAAAACATAAGCATAGTTATAGAGATCCATTTAGGATTTATACAACATACTAAAAATTGGGGTAGGGTTTCTTTGGAACACAAGACTCAAATTTGGACTATTCTCCCTCAAATTAGGCCTACTAGGGTTTTAGACTTGTTTTAGTAAAATGGACACAACTTGTTGAAAACATAATGAAATTACATGAAACCAATTCCAATAGACACTAGATTCATATACTTACCAAAAAAATTGATTTGGAGTTAGTATGGGATTGTACAAATCCATACTACATCAAATAACAACAAGGAAATGTTAAAAAATGAAGAAAAATAAAGGTATTTTTATTTCTTCAACTTCCAAAACTTCAACCACCACACCCTCCAACCATGTATTCAACCTTACAAAGACTTTTAAAACATTTACAACTATTTTTAAATGGTTCTCAGCCAAATTTTTTACTTACAACAATTCAAATTCCCTCATTTACAACTTATGACTTCATATTCCATGTTTTTGCAACTTTTACAATATTGACAACATTTTTTAAAATTGACAAATTGTGTAACTTGGCACTCCAACACACCTAGTGACCTAATATGGACTCAAACACATCTAAAATGGTCTTATAATACCTTATTACATGAGAAAACCACAAAAACAAAACAAAATAAGACTTTTTCCTATTGAAGGCATGAAACTTGAGGGTGCCCCTACACCGTCAACCATCCAAATTTACCAACTTACAATTCACTAGTCCTCCACATACATACAATAATCCACTTTATTCCCCTAAAGATTACAATCACAATGATCCTCTCCTAAACTCACTTTTGCAAGCCATGACACCCCTTCAACAACAAGTTGCAACCTTACAACAAAACAACAATAGTCAATCTTTGCAATACATCAAATCCAATCTGCTATCTTTGGACATACTAAGAGCACAAATGCCACAAGGTATATAAGTTCCTCAATTTGTGAAATATGGTTGGAAAGGAGACCCTATAATAATTTTTTTTAATTTTATGACCTTGTCTAGTGATTTCATCTTTGAAGATAAACTATTGGCTAAGCTCTTTCCTAGGTCCTTGAAGGATACTACTTTAGAGTGGTTGTCTTCTTGAATAATTCAATTGATTCATTCAATGAACTTGTCAATGCATTTTACAACCACTCCCATATCCATATGGGCCCTAAGAAGACCTCTGTTTATCTAATGACATGAAAATAAAAAGAGGATGACAAAGTGATCGATTTCATAGCAAGATACCAAACACTCTTTTCACTAGTAAGCATTAAGATTCTTGATACTGACCTTCAACAAATTTTTATCACCAACTTTAAAAATAAACCCCAAAGAAAACTTGAAATGATGAGATTTCCATCCTTCACACAATTATGCACAACCCTTCGTGATTATCAAAATTTAACTTGCGGTCATAATATGAAAAATCCCCCTAGTCATCCTAAAATGCCTGAATCCACAACTCAAAATAGTTATCAACCTTTCAAGAAGAAAAATAAGGGCCTTTTACAACTAAATTCCACTCAAACAAGTAAAAAAACTAATAATAAAGTGGTTGCTATAAAGACAACAAATTCTTTTGGGGATAGGGATAGAGAGTTCACTCCTTTACCTAATACCCTTCATAATATCATGTTGCAACTTATTGAGAAGAACATGCTTACCTTACCCCCTATTAGAGAGTGTGAGCCTAATATACCATTTCCCAAAGGATTTCAATGAAATTCTTATTGGCATTATCACTAACAAAATGGACATGGTATAAACTACTGTAAGCATCTTAAACATCTTATGCAAGACCTTGTTGATTCTAGTCACTTACAAATTGGAGGTGTGAATGATCAAGGTAATAAGTTTGTAGCTCCTCCTAACCATAAATTTACAAATATTTACCAATCCCATGGCTAAGCACACTATTTCATTTTCCAAAGCTAGTGAAACAAAGAATGATGTGATGAATGTTGTCACGGATGATGAAAGCACACAAGATATCAATGAAGAACAAGAAATTGAAATGGTAGCAATTATCGAAGCCTGGCCACATAAGGGCTTGACTAAAAAATCTCTTGATATTGTTTTCTCACAAAACATAATTAAGCATGCAACTAATGGTCCTCTTTACGTAGCTAGCAGAATCAATGATAAGCCCACTAATGGGATATTAATTGATCCCATTTATGGAGAGAATGTGATCATAGAAGAATTCCTATTTATGCATGAAATATATAAAGATGTACATATGACAAACCAAAATCATGGATCAAGAAACATAATGGATTTGTTGTCCTATTATGGGCTTGATAGATCTCCCTTTAAAAGTTGGACCGAAAACAATAACTATCTCATTCACCATCATCTCATAATCAGATAAATTTTGTGTGAAGTTAGGCTATCCATGGCTTTTATCCATGAATTCCACCCCTTCAATTGTACATAAATGTCTAATGTTTCCATTTGGAAATGATATCTTTACTATGCATCATAGTGGATTTAATCCTACATCGGCCTAAGGAAACTTCTCATTATATTTATTTTGGCCCGAGCCTATGAAACTGATAAGGGAGCAAACCTGAGACACAGAAAATGATGGAAACAACCAGAGGATTTATTATTTTTTAGAATGGAAATTATTAAATGTAGAGGATCTCAAATCCTCAAGCTCTACAATACATGCAAGCTATAGAAATTTTAGAAACTACAGAGTTTTCCACTTTTCCAGCATGCAAACTCTTTTCTCCAAAAAGCTACAAAAATCACAAAATCCCCCCCATAAATAGCTCCTTTTCCATTTTGGATCCAAAAAAAAATTGAATTATCATATTTTGGTAGTTTGTTGCCACAAATTACAATTTTAAATTCATAATTCGAAACATAATTCGAAAATTAGCACATTTTGAAAGTGTACCAACTTTCGAGAGCCATAATTTTTTATCCGAGACTTCATTTTTCAAACCGTTTGAACTGTCAGAAATGTCTGAGTGAAGAACATGCTTGGAATCCACTAAACCAATTTCAACAAGTTTTTGGGCCATTTTGAGGCCGTTTAGGGCCTCAAACTTGATTTTGAAGGTTTTCAAGTGCATTTTTTGGGAGACTGGAACTGCAATATCTTTCAAATCAGGAATGCTCTCGGCTTGATTTTTTCGCCAATATTCTTATTTTTCCATTCTGAATCCTCCCATATATATTTTTTTCCAAACACCTTCAAATTCCAATACTTGCTAAAAACAATAGTTGACTAGAAAAGACAAAAAAGAAAAACTTAAAGTGGGGAATTACATTATGATGAAAAGGGTATCAAAAAATGCAAAGACATCTACAAAAAGCTAACCAATTGAAACATAAATGAAAAACATCTTTTTGGGTGATGCAAGATTACCCTTACACCACTGGATGCTCCTGCATCAAACACTCAAGGTAATTTGAGAAGTGAGCCCTTCACACCTCAGGTGGTTGAGGAAAACCCAAACGGTCAACCTCTGCCTTAGACAACCAGGATGAATCTTCCATAGGCCTTCCTCTCCACTTCACCAGGTATTCTTCATACTACCTATTTCCGGTACTCCTTCCGACATGACTATCCAGGATTGCTTCAATCTCCTCCTTCTCTGAGGTAAATGTTGGAATGCCACATTGTTCCATTGCCGGTACATCCTCTATGCCACCTTCATAATACTCTATCAAATTTAAAATATTGAACATAGGGGAAATGTTCACTCCATCTAGAAAATATACCTCATATGCATTCCCTGAATCATGTTTCTTCAAAATTTTAAAGGGATTGAACTTCTTCATCTTTAATTTGTTATAGGTTCCCACTAGAAACCTTTCTTTCCTCAAGTGGACCATCACTTCATCACCAACCTGAAACTCCTTATTCCTCCTCTTATGATCTACCTTAGCCTTATACTGCATATTCATCTTATTAATATTTTCTCTTACCTCTTCATGTACATTCTTGATGTGCTCTACAAAGTCTTCGACTTTGGCACTAGTCTTCTTCTCTTGGTCCATCTTCCTTAATTCTAGAGTAGTTCTAGAAATACCTCAATACATAATTTGGAATGGTGATCTTCTTATACTCTTGTTGACAAAATTGTTGTAAGCAAATTCTACTTGGGGTAAGATAAGGTCCCATCCCTTGGGTTTATCTCCTACCAAACATCTTAGTAGGTTATCCATAATTTTTTTCACAACCTCAATCTACCCATCAGTCTGTGAATGGTGTGCAGAACTGAACTTCAACTCTGTCTTCAACTTTTTCCACAAATTCCTCCAAAAGTATCCTAGAAACTTAGTATCACAATCTGAGACTATACACTTTGGCAGACCATGTAGTCTCACCACCTCCCTGAAGAACAAGTCAGTGATGTGGACTATGTCATGGGTCTTTCGGCATGGAATGAAATGTGCCATCTTTGAAAATTTGTCAACTACCACAAACATTGAATCATTCCCTCTCTACATCCTTGGCAAACCAAGAACAAAGTCCATACATATATCTTTCCAAGGCCTCTTTGGTATAGGTAAGGGCTGATACAACCTTGTATTATGGCTCACTCCCTTAACCATCTGACACACCCTGCAACTCTGCACAAAATTCTTCACATCCTATGATAATTGAGGCCAATAATAATGCTCACTGATAATGGCAATAGTCTTATCCCAACCAAAATGTCTTGTCATTCCTCCACTGTGCTTCTCCTTTATCAGGTTCTCCCTCATGGAACTCGTCAGAATACACAATTGACTTCCTTTAAACAACATGCCATTGTGGATTATGAAATCCAACCACCTTGTCCTATCAACTGTAGCAGGCTCCTTGCAAGCTTTCCAAGCCTCTGCAAAATTAGGATCCTTAGGGTACAATGTCTTGAGTTCATTGAACCCAACCACTTTAATCTGCATCTCATTCAACAATGTTTGCCTCCTACTTAAGGCATCTGCAACCCTATTCAACCTCCCACTCCTATGCTTTAAAACAAAGGTATAGCTCTGTAAAAATTCTACCCATTTCATATGCCTTTGATTCAATTTTCCTTGACTATTCAAGTACTATAATGCTTGATGATCAGTAAAAATAAATAAACTCCTTTAGAAATAGATAATGTCTCCATTTCTTTAATGCTTGAACTATTACATAAAATTATTGATCATATATAGAGTACTTTCTCTTTACATCATTTAACTTTTCACTAAAGTAGGAAATATGCTTACCTTCTTGGCTCAACACTGCTACAATGGCACAACCGTTGGCATCACAATCCACTTGTAACACCTTATTGAATTTTGGGAGGGCTAGAACAGGTTGTTCTATCACATTCTACTTCAAACAGGTCAAAACTCTTCGCTGGTCCTATGCTCCAATTGAACTACTTTCTATCCCCTCTCATTGTTTCAGTCAGGGGTGCACAAATACTTCTAAAGTTTTTTGATGAACTTTCTGTAAAAACTGGCCAAACCATGGAAATATCTCATCTCAGTAGTAGTTCTTGGGGTAGGCCATTCTAGAATAGCCTTCACCTTCTCTGGGTTGATCTTGAGACCCTCTACCGAGACAACAAACCCCAAGTACACTAATTCCTTTTTCACAAAACTACACTTCTTCAGATTAATCAACAATTTCTCTTCTCTCAATTTTTCAAAGACTGTACGAATATGAATCAAATTCTCACCTAGGGACTTACTGAATATCAAAATATCATCTAGGTACACAATAAAAAAATTCCCCAAAAACTCTTTCAGTACCTCGTTCATGAGCTGCATGAATGTGCTCGGTGCATTGGTTAGCCCAAATGGCATGACTAACCACTTGTACAAGCCCTCCTTGGTCTTGAAGGTGGTCTTCCATTAATCTCCCTCACGAATCCATATCTGGTGATATCCACTCTTTAGGTCAATCTTTGTGAAGTACTGCGCTCCACTCAAATATTCCATCAAGTAATCTATCCTTGGCAGGGGAAATTTGTACTTGATTGTTATCTTGTTTATGGCTCGGGAGTCTATGCACATTCTCCACTCTCCATCCTTCTTTGGTGCTAGTACTATAGATATTGGACATGGACTTAGACTCTCTCAAATCAAACCCTTTCTCAACAACTCCTGAACTTTCCTGTTCAACTCCTCATTTTCTATGGGAGTCATTCTATGAGATGCCTTATTTGGAAAACTGGCTTCAAGGATCAAGTCAATCTAATGATTGATCTTCCTCACTAGTGGTAAACCCTCAGGTACATTATTAGAAACAATCTCCTAAAACTCACACAATAACCCATAAACTTCTACTGGCATGTTCTCACTATCCTCTCTACCCATTCTAAGAATCAATGCATAACACATACGCTCACACTTCATGCCTTCTAAAAATTTCCTTCCATCAACATAAAAAACCCTAGCACTACTACATACCTTTTCTTCAACCTCCTTCAAGGGTTTCAACTTATGGCGGACTCCATCCTTCATCAAGGAATAAGTGTTTGCATTGCCATCATGTATAGCTCACCTATTGAACTGCCACAACCTCCCTAACAACATGTGACATGCATCCAAGGGGATGATATCATGCAGAGTACTTCATCATGATAACTCCCAAATTTGAACTTCACCAGGCACTGCTCATTGACTAGAACTTTGTGATCTTTCTATAGCCAGGAAGTCTGATACAAATGTGGATGCCTTTCCCTCTTCAACTTCAACTTTGCAACCATCTCTTCTGACACTAGATTATCGGTGATCCCACTATCAATAATGACATTACAAAATTTTCCCTCACATTTGCACCTTGTGCAAAACATATTCTTCGTCTATTTTGGCTCCTTTTCTTTAGTCACCAGGGCTCTTCTAACCACTAGGGCTTCTCCCCTTTCAAAATCATCTAAATTCTTAGATTGAGCCTCCTCATCTACATGTGCAACCCTTCCATGACCTTCTGGCCTTCTGTCTGTCCTTCCTTGGTGTTGAGGGAATTCATAGGCTCGATGCCCTTCTTCACCACACTAAAAACAAGTACCTTTGAAACCACCTCTTCCAGATCCTTGTCCAGGTCTACCTCGTCCTCTACCTCTTTGATCACCATTGTTTTGATCATGAAGGCAGTAAAAATTATCACTCCTCTATCCTCAGTTGGTACCCGCATCTCCATTTTACTTCTCATCCTCATTTCAGCTTCCAGAATATCTTCCACCACCCTTTCCACTTTGACCTCCTCATCCTTTTTGCTTGTTATCAAACCTTTTGTTCAACTTCTCTTCAACTTTTAGAGTGAATTGGTACACATCCTCAATGGTGGCCATCCTTACTAGGCTTAGCTCCTCTTGAATGCTCATTCATAACCCATTAAGATAACAAACTACTTTCTCCTTGTTGGCCTCTGAATGGTATGTTCTAATGATCATCTTGCAAAAATATTGTGTATTCTTTCACAAATCTTCTCCCTTGCTTCAACCCTTGCAATTTCTTCAACAGATCTAACTCATAGTCCACTAGTATGAGCTGCTTCTTCAGTTTCTCCACCATGTGATCCCAACTGCTGATCTTTCCTTTTCCTCTTTGATTTCTCTCCAATTGGACCTCTTTCCACCAAATATTTGCATGGCCCTTCAACTTCATTTTTGTAAACTTAACCCAATCTGGGTCCTTTAGTTCTTCATACTCAAAATACTCCTCTAGCTCATTAATCTAGTCGATCAACTTTTTTGCGTCCACACTTCCAAAATAACTGGGGACTTCTATTCTCGGTCTTTTTCTAATCTTCGAAATGGCCCTAATCAACTACATTTGATCTTGATCAATCACTTATTCTTCCTCTTCTTCATCCTCACTTTTTTCTCTCCTTCTCGGGTTTAACCCTATTCTCATTTGTTCCTACAATGCATGAATTTGTCTCTCAAGGGCTTTAACACCCTCGGCTGCCAATGGATCTCTTCCACTAGCATTTCTACCATCTCTAGCACCACTGCCCCTACCAGGCATCACTCTTGGAGGCATCTTGAATATCTTGAACCCACAACCATGGTCCTGGTGCGAATTGCCTCATGATCATTGATTTGTCCACATGTCCAAGAAAACCCTTTCTAATACCACCTAACGAGAGAGCAAACCCAAGACACAGAAAATGATGGAAACAACCAGAGAATTTATTATTGTTCAGAATGGAAATTATTACATGCAAAGGATCTCAAATCCTCGAACTCTACAATACATACAAGCTATAGAAATTTTAGAAACTACAGAGTTTTCCCCTTTCGCAGCATGCAAACTCTTTTCGACAAAAAGCTACAAAATCAAAAAATCCCCCCCATAAATAGCTCCTTTTCCGTTTTGGAGCCAAAAAACATTTGAATTATCATATTTTTTCAGTTTGGTGCCACAAATTACAATTTGAAATTCAAAATTTAAAACATCATTTGAAAATCAACACATTTTGAAAGTGTACCAACTTTCGGGAGCCATAACTTTTGATCTAGGACTCTGTTTTTTAAACCGTTTGAACCATCAGAAAGGTCTCAGAGTCAAGAACATACTTGAAATCTGATATGCCAATTTTTGAAAGTTTTCAGGCTATTTCAGGGCCGTTTAGTGCCTCAAACCTGATCTGGAAGGTTTTTCAGGTGCATTTCTAGGAGACTAAAACTGCAATATCTTTCAAACCAAGAATTCTCTTGCCCTGATTCTTTCGCCAATCTTCTTTTTTTTTTTTTTTGAATCCTCCCATATAATTTTTGTCCCCAAACACTTTAGATTCCAATACCTACTAAAAATAACAGTTGACTAGAAAAAGCATAAAAGAAAAACTAAAAGTGGGGAATTACATTATGACGAAAAGGGTATCCAAAAATGCAAATACATCTACAAAAAGCTAACCAAAGGAAACATAAATGAAAAAAATATTTTTGGGTGATGCAAGATTGCCCTTACACCACTGGATGCTCCTACATTAGAAACCTATTTAGCCTCATGAGGACTTCTTTTTCAAATCATATCAAAAGTTTAAGGTAAAGCATATAGCATAATTATATCTTAGAAACATGCCTCAACCTATGACTGAACCAGTTACCCTTGATGAAAAAATGATTGATCCAAAAACCCTTTCGAACATTCAAGAAAAACCTATAGAAAAACCTTCTACCATTTCCTACAAGAGACCATGAGATAACCAAAAAAATCTCATTGTCCCTCCTAGAGTCATAGAAGTTTACAAAGCTCAAGAGAATGTGTTTGAAAAACCTCCTATTGTTTCTTCTATTCCTCCCAAGGAAGAGAAGGAACCTATGATTGACAAACACACTCTTACACAAACAAAAATTGACAATAGATTAAAATGGAATCAAAGTGCTAGAGAGTGTAGGCATAGATGTCATGCCATTGCTCATAGGATACAAACTAAAGAACATAACAACAACGTAAAAAATGAAAACTAGAACTTACCTTAAGTAATACATTATGATCATATACCCTCAACCTCACATTGTGATTAATCTAGATGATGGAATTGGCATTACAAAGATTGATGACAAAGTGCATAATGAGTTGAATACATTATTTTCTTTTTCTATGAACTTAAATGACAAATATCTTAAAAAGAGTGTTGAACCTAGTGCTTCCCCTAGTTCATAACTTGCTCTTGTCCCTTTGGCTGGTTGTTTTCCTTTCGTTTATACATCAACATTGGGATGTGGATGACCTACTCTAGGTTGACTCACATTCACCTTACTAGTCTTTTGCTTTTTTTTTTTCATGTTTCTTTATGTGATTTCATGTGCGTAATGTGATCCCTTGTGATGTTCCTTTTGATGTATCTCTCTCTCTTTTTGTGCATTCCTTTATATTTACCTACATTATTCTCTATTTTGTAAGCATCTTTTCTTTTTCTTGTGTTTTCCTATTGGGGATGACACAAGGCGTCAAGACATTTAGGTCTCTTCCATGTTGATCCAAAATCTTTCCTTTTCCTTTTTCATTTGTCTTGTTTTTTTCTTTTGGGGATGTCACAAGGAAATGAAACATTTACATCTCTTCCATGTTGACCCAAAAGCTTTCCTATGCCTTTTTCATTTTTCTTGTGTTTTCCTTTTGAGGATGACACAAGGTATCAAGACATTTAGGACTCTTCCATGTTGACCTGAAAGTATTTTTCTTTATTTTTGATCTCTTGGTGTCATTCTTCTAGTTCTATGAGTATTTGGGGAATGATGACAATTTTGAGCTCTTAAACAACAATGTAGCAAAGACATATTGACCCTGAATCCATAGATTCGTTATGTATTTTTGGGGGAAACCCTTTTTTCCTATCTCATGAGATAGGTTTATTTCAAAAAACATATGACTTGGCATAGGGTTTTCCAAGGAAAGCTCTCATGTCTTAGGAATTTTTTTTGGCTATTTTAAATCAATTTATCATAGTAATGGTATTAGCAACCACTTTAAAGTGGAGGCATACATCGATGACATCTTTCAAAATATTTCATGGCGTGATTTTCTTTTTTCTTGTGACATGTATAATTCTTGGTGGTGTCATTGGGTTTAATGTGCTCCAAGAGTATGATATTTCTAAGTATATGATCTCCCTTAGTGGTATGAGGAAAAGTTAGAGGCATCCCATAAGTGGAAATCTAATATTCTTGATTTTTCCTCTCTTGGATACATTAGGCATGATGTTTCTTAAGAAGAAGACCTTACATGAACAAAGAAAAATCCCATTTAACAAAAACTTACATACATGACATTCTAAAACTCTTACAAAAAGCATTACATTGTGGTGCCTTATCAAAGTTTTCAGGAGGATAACTTTAGTATTGTATGGGAGGATAATATTATTCTCTCATTTTCCACATCATTGGGATAACTCACCTAGTTGACAAACTGAGGTTCCACTACCCTAGAGTGAGCACACATGATTGGGATAACTCACCTAGTCAAAAGATGGAGGTTCCACTACTCCAGAGTGAGCACACATGATTGGGGTAACTCACCTAGTGGATAGACAAAGGTTCCACTACACTAGAGTGAGCAATGCATGTTACAAACAAAAAAACCCATTCCACATTGTCTTGAAATGGTTGTGCTTGATCATTTTTTTTTCTTTTTCTTTTTTTTATCCTTTGGTAGGGTATGACTATGTACCTTTGTTATTGTTGCATACTTATGTGTCTTGAATGTCTACTTTAGTGTGATTTTTTCATGGGGGGAAATTCTCACTAAAGTGGGGGGAAAATGTGGTGTAGAAAAGAGTAATCATTTTTCACACTTAATTTTGGAATAATTAACATAAAATTAACCTAATAATTCTTTGATTTAGTGTTTTAATGCGTTGTACACATTCACATCGAACCTAGGGCTCTTTTAACAAAATTTACTTAAATTGTACCTTATTTAGGGTGTTGTAAAGTGTTGTATTACACTTTCACACTTATCTAGGGTTTCATTAATTAAATATGGCTAATTGAGATTAATTGGCCCCTTTAATACAAATGCAAGCCCTCTTAATTACACTTTTTGAAGGATCTATATCCTAGCACCCAACGATGATATGGCATGACACTTAATTTGAAAATTTTAAGTTCCTAGAAAATGGTCCTATGACCCATTCACCTTTAGTTGTGAATGTGTCCTCTCCATAAAGGACACCCCTTTCTTTTCATTTTTGAGGTGGGTTTTTGATGTTATTTTGAATCCCCTCAAAGCAAGGTCCTAGAAATTTGTGCTAAGACCCATTCACCTTTAGTGATGAATGGATCCTCCTCACATAGAACACCACTTTTTTCATTTAATTGTGGTGGGATTATAATAATTTTCAATCCTGGATCTAGTTCCAGCTTGAATTATTTCAATTTTGAGGTTAATTCTTAGATTTAATATAAATATGAGGTTATTTCACATAGTTTCACCTAGAAACTTTGAATAAGCAATCAAAAGCAATCAAGAGCACTTGTAAAAGAGTTTAGAAGAACATTTCAAAGGCATTCAAAGGAAGATTAGTGATTTTTTATTACAGCAATTCAAGATAATTTTATCATGTCAAATGCATAGTACATTCAAGCAGGTTGTTGAGATAATATTGTTGATGTAGCATTGAAGATCTACTTGCAAGCATTTTTTCACATCCAATTTGAGATCAAGATCTACATTATTAATGGCCAGTTCAAGTTAGTTTATAGATTTACATTCGAAGACAACTTCCAAGGTATCAACATTTCATTATTTCATATTCATGCTTCAATTTAACTATTTTATCATTTGGTTTAATTACCTATAAAAGGGGTTTACAATCAACAAGTTTTTCTCCTCTTCAATGCGTGTTTGCAGATAAATAGGTTGAAGATCAAGTAGAGAACAAGTTTGGAGAAATATTGTAAAAGTTGTCAAGTTACAAAGTTGTCATTCATAGTGCAAGAACATGGAAAGAAGGCTACATAATTGGCTACAGGTTCTTAGGAGATGATAACTTAGGATCTAAGAGTGCATCATAAGGAATAAAACCCAAATCTTAGTTTTACAAACCCTAACATGGACCCATTCACCACTAAAGGTGAATGAGTCCTTTGTGACCTAAAAATAGACTTCATGTAGCAAGGTACACACCATTCTATCCTCTCAAAAATCCCCTCATAGTTGCTATAATAATCAGGGTTAGTTTTTTTATTGTTATTTGCATCATATCATACAAAAAATCACCTATTTTAGGATAAGAATTAGTGGTCTATCAAATTTTTTTTGGTAAACCCTATTTTCCCCTTAAACACATAGTCATCATGATCTCCCACTCTATATCATTCATCTCTATTTCTAAGCATCCTACACTATTGATTAGGTATTTTTGAAAGCTAGAAAATAAACATCATTTAGTCATTCAATCTCTTTGCAACTTTTGAGACTCCATGAATCTTGAAATCAATCCATGAATTTTGAGAAATAAAGTGATATTTGAATCCATTTTACTATCAAGGTTATTCTAAGCTAAGAGAAATCCACATGCTATCATTTAGAACATTTCATCATGTACAATGGAGTAAGGTTAGAAATGTTTGTGGAGGTAAAATAGTATAATTTGATTTAATTTTGTATTTTTTGTATATGCTCATGTTGATGTAGCCATTTTTATTGGAGGTAAAATATTTTACTTTGATTTAATTTTATATTTTATCACTTTATAGATAAAATTATGAATTATCCAAAGCCTGAAAAAAGTGATAAATAGGGATTTTTTGGGAGTGGCCTAATAAATTTAAAATTTATTGAACTTTCACTATATTGGAGCCCCATTACATAATATTATGGGTTGTAGGAATAAATTTGATTGATGTATATTTAAATAATACAATTATTTTAAGTAATAAAAATGAATATCAAGATGACATTAGTTTTCACATTTCTTAATTTATAGTAGTCATTAGAAGTTGAGATAGATGCTAGTAGTTCTTATATGGGAATTTTCTATGAAAATGAGTTATATTCTTTAGAATCATAAATAAGTGGAAACATTATTTGATGGAAAAATAAACCATTGTGCATACTAAACATTGACCTTTACAACATTTTAATGGTCAAAATAAGCTACAATGTTTGGAATAATATGAATGTATGTGATTTTTGCAATAATTTAATATAAAGATCAAGTATTAGTATGGGGTAACTAATAAAATGATGTATATACTTTAGATACTATCACCATTGTCCATATTTGGCACTTTGTTAATGATAGAACTATTTATAAAAGAGGTAAATGTGGATGAATATGTAGAAGATGAATATTTTAGTGAGATTTATAAATAAATAAATCAAGCTAAATAGGATCATTTTGAAGATAAATCACATTTTCATTGAGCTTAAATTATGTTTTATATGATATGGGGAAGTTATGTGTACCTAATAATTTAATATTCATGCTTATTAGAGAAGAACACACCTTATAGGTAGTTAATCGCTTTTGAGTAATAAATTTCTATATTTATTCTTTAGTTGTTTTTGTTTTGGAAATTTACATAGGTGGATATGCCTAGGCTTACAAGAAGTTGCTAACTATGTTATGTATTAAATCCTAAAAATAAGAAAATTTAAATATATCAACTATTTTTGGTACTTAAAAGGCAATTTGTGAGAGCATCTTCATCAATTTTTTAGGTGGGTTTTCATTTTTTAAACAAGGTAATGATTTCATTTTTAATATTATGGATCATATTTCTAAAGTGTGCATCTTAATTATTTATAATAAACTATGTTGAAATGAATTAGTGTAATTGAATTACTCTTCTTGAATGTATGGATTCATTTTTTTTATTTCTATAAATCATTTATTAAGTAAATACGATATTATTATGTAGATTTTTGCATAGTGAGGAGTAGATTAGATAATACAATCAATTTTCCTATGAATTTTTATCCTCAATTAAATGAGAAAATAGATATAAATAGAACACTAACACCGTTGTTATGTGGGTTTAACTTATGGTTCCCAATATGCTAGGAGGAGAACTTGGGATATATATATGGAACTTTCATAATAAGGGTAATTAAATCTTCTAGATTTTATCCTTTCTTGAAGCATGTTTTTAATTTCTACTATTAATCCATTTTTATGTCTTCCTTAGATATCTAAAGAAAGGAAAAAAAATAGAATGTTTATATATGAGTATTTTTTATAAATTACTATAGATTTGTTAAGATTATTTGATCCATTATTGTCCATAACTTATAGTTTGTAACAATTATGGGTTTATTTAATCAAAGAAAGAGTGAAGGAAATTTATGGAAACTCAAACCATTTATATATGGTCTTTTTTAAAATCATTAAATAGGGTGGAATAGTTCCTTTAGTCTTTAGTTACTAGAATACATGGATATTTCCTTAATTATTGTTGATCAATTGAGATTGTTTGATCCTTCAATTATTTATAAGGAGGATTATATTTTATGTTAACAATGGAATATTCTATACCTAAGGAATAATATTTACTTAAAAATCATAATATTATCCTTAATAATAAAGTGACAAAAACTTGACAAGTTGACTAAATTTTATGGTTTATTGGTCACAAATATGATGTTCTAAGAACTTTTCAAACTAAAATATTATATGTAAGAAAGGAACCAATAGGGGCAATTATTTTCCTCCCAAAAGTAATAGTTTTTTTAAGTATAATGCATACCAATGCCACTCTAGTAAACCCTGACAATACTTTGATATAATAACATAGATATATAGTTCTAGAAAAAACAATCTCACATATAAAATAAGGTATTAGGAAAGACACCAACATTATCAACACAATGGTTGTTAAAATTTTTCAAACATGATCCAATCCTAATCATAATTGGGATAAAAAACCTAATAGTAACTTAATATACAAATACACTTAAACACAAAAAAAACTAAGGTTCAATGCATAATTTTACAACTTAGGTAGTAATGACTCAATTGAATGAAGGAGAATGAAATAGGTTATATACATTAGGCATTAATACTTTTAATTTTTTATCCTAAACTATTCATCTTGACTCTACTCATTTTATTTCAATGCAATTGAAAAAATAAAAATAAGGAAACCACTCCAAATCCATATCACAACTCATCAATTACCACATGCTAAAATAATAATTTTCATGATATAATAATAGCATGGAAAATAAGGAATGACATCACACAAATAATCATACACATTACAATCGTAATCAAGAAATGATGCACATGGGTTATGAAAATCAATGAATAATAAGACATAAGAGAATGATTATAACCACCAACATAAAAAAAACTATTATGTTTACTCAAAAACACTTAGAAAAAGATAAATTAGACATGTATTAATAGACCAATGAATAATATGAGAAGATGACTAGACATGGATGTAGTGTCGTCATAGTGGGTTTTTAATTTATGTGGGTTCTAAGAAGTAAAACAAAAAAAATGGGGCTTCACAATGAATTTCATGTCTAATAAATGTTATGTTAATAATGTTATCCCCCTTTATGCCCTTGACATGGGTGTAGCTGAAATTTGAATGGGGAATCTTTACTCCTAATTTTGAAGTTTATTCTTAGTTCAAAAATACCTAAAATGAGGCCATAAAGCATGACACCCATATCCCATATTGAGACATTTTATCCAAAAATAAAATAAAATCACATGTCCTAAATTTAAAATTCATATTTTTACAATTTTAAGAATCATGTAGAAATATCAATCACCATTACTAAAAGCTTTACAGTAAAAGTATTCAAAAATACAAATGTACAATTATTAGTATATGAAACATAACTAAACACTTTTTACATCACATAGAATTTTGAAGAAATTTCGCTTAAATAATTATTCCAAACTACAAATTACAAAAAAAAAAATCATACAACAAAAATAAATACAAAATAAACTAAATTCTAATATCCTTTCTCAAATCACCAGTCATGAAATTAAGACCATATGATATCACCTAGTGTGGGAATGGTCAAAAAAAGAATCTAACATGCATGTGATTGCTTATATTGGAAAAAAATCCATTTTCCCTAAAAGAGTCCTTAAGAAAATTGGATAAGAGATATTCCTTGCATCCACTCAAGAAAACTTGCAACCTATTTCCAAGATCTAATCTCAACGATTTCATAATAATCTTGAAGAAATCACAAGAAAATTTATTGCAATAGGTAACTCCAAAAATAAATGGAGGATGATAGGAAATATAAGGAAAAGAATGTATATGTTTTTAAAACCCTTTCTTATTTCCCCTTTCACTCTAAAATAACTAAACCCCAAAGTCACATTTCTTTCATTTTCAACCCCCAACAATTTATATGAAAAAGGTTAGTTTATAATTTTAGATATTTCACTAACATTTTATTTTAAGGAAATATTTTATAGGAAAACAAATTTAAAATGACCACCTTAGAAATTTTCACACAATTAACTAATATATATTTTTTAAAAATAATTTTTGACATTTTTTTTTAACATCCATAATATTAAAATACATATCAACATTTCATGAAGGCAACTGACTAATTGAATATTTCAAATATAAAAAAATGGTTATTTTACAAGCAATCCAAAACAAACATTTTTAAAATTAATAAAATTTAAGTGAATTTAGGTTTAATAAACACATATAAATAAAGCATACACTTTACAAATTTATTCACAACACAAGTATTTGAAATTACAAGGAAAGCTAGATAAATATAGGTGAATTTTTTTTTTACACAATCGAATAAGATAGGTTAAGCAACAAAAGATACCCACAAGAATTAAAAGTCACCAACTACACCATAAGGACTAGGTAAGGTGATAAGTCCATGTAGATCTAGTTAATACTCCTTCACATCCAAGTTTCATTGGTCAAACAATTGTATATTTTTTGTACACTAAAAAAAAAAATTAAATCTAACACTTAAGATCATAGAATAAGTACCATATAATAAATAATGAGGATGTATAATATAGTAAAGGACATGCTCATCCTTCAATTAATTAACATCATAATCAACTCAATATAATCTTTAATCAAATCAAAAGAAATATTAAGAAAATGAAATGTTTAACACATTGATGGGCATTACAAGAAAAGTACATAATTTAACATTTTCTCCTCTACATTCAAACGTGATTTATCCTTGTCTAGATATATATGTCTATTTAGGATATGATTCAAGTCATTTATGCATAATAGATGATTGGAATTATAAAAAAAAATATGCATTTTCTCATGTTGATTATTATTCACTTGTTAATCACACTAAGAATCTCTTTAAACTTCAAGTGGGTGCAATTTATATCATAAATTTATCCTCTAAATATAAGTTCTAATTGATTCTATTGACCTAATTGAAATCCACTATTAATAACTACATGTAATTCAAAACAAAATTTCACATCATTATGCATTGGTTTGCATGCTGGTTTACCTAAATTTAGGACTAGGTTGGCATATTTAAAGACATTCCCTAAGATCATTCAATTATTATTAATAATAAGTGATTAATAATGCATCATCATTAGAGAATTTAATTTTCATGTATTAAAGGAAAAAATAGTCATAATAGCTTGCATGATAATTTCACATTATAGATACTACTTTTTAAAAAAAAATTATTCAATGTAAAAGAAAAAATAAGGGGGTTGACTAAATGATAGATACCACATTTTCTAAATTTTTAACTCATTGTAAAATAAAAATAAGAGGTTTGAATAAGACATAAGAAAGAAATATAATTGATTCATTGCGTTCTAAGATCTTAATGGATTTCACTAATACCGTTGAGTGTAAAATCAACTAAAGGTTTTAGAGGTAAATATATTTATCAAGTTTGCAAGCACATAGGACATATAATAGAAGCAAATATGATCATAGAATTCAGTATTGTAATAATGATCATGTATAGGAGAATAAGAATGGTAAGATTATTATTTTTATTAATTTTAATACATTCATAGCCTCAAACTCAACGAGCATAGTCACCTTTTGTTTGTTCATTAGTTGACCCATCATGATGTTTATTTAGTGTACTTCCCTTCTTTGTAAATTTATAATTTCCATGTCTTCTATTTAACTTATCTTATTATATTTTGATTATGTCTAATTTATAATTTCTTAATATTTCTTGTGTTGGATCTAGGTCAATAGTTAGTACAATAACCCAAAAAATACACTCTTATCTCATAGGTTTCCTTTTTATTTTGAAAATTTGGTGAAGCTAATGTGATATTATAGTTTAGTTCAACTGAAGGTAGTTGGAATAATGAAATAATATATGTACATGATACCTCATTAAGTGCATGCTAGTAATTTACTCATTAAATAAAATCTAAAAATCTATTTTCAAACAGTAAGACTCAAGGCCCAAGTTTCACCTTTATTGGTTCAAGCCTTATACCCTTTTTCAAAAACAAAGGATTTTGTGTGCATGGATTATCTATTATGGTAGGGAATTTTCTTTTGGATCTCGTGAATATAGCACACCTCAAATACTACCATGTATTACCTAACATATTTCATGATATGTCTATTATATATTGTTATTACATTCCTATTATATTAGTACTTATTAGGTGGTTATGCAATTATACATTGTTTAATTTCATTTCTACTCTTTATATATGGATTAGTTGTTCCTTGGTTTGACCAATGAAGTATTCACCTTCATATGGCACTAAACTAAGTGAAGCAGCTATTTCTAGACATGAGGATGAATTGAAGGAAGGTGAGTGTAAATGTTGTAATCCTAGGCATGATGTGGTATGTGGATGTGCACCATAGAAAAATGGACCTCTTGCTTGACATGGGAATAATTCATGATAAATTGGACTTAATGAGGCCTTGATTCAGGTGTTTTGAGGCTTTTTATGCATCCACACTAGGTCTTGGACCCTTTCAAATCAAATAACATGCTTTTATTGATGTCTTGTAAAGGTGTTGTAAAGTGTTGTAAGATGCTTTCACACTTTTCTAGACTTAATGAAACCCATTTTCCCCTAATTCATCATTATAAAATGTGTTCAATAACATTATTACATCAATATAGAAGGTTTTTGAATTAAACTTAATGTTAAACTAGTGTTGTAATGTGTCCCACACATTCACATTGGTTCTTGTGCCTTTCTAGGCTATGTGGACCACATGTTAGTGTTGTAAAGTGTATTTAATCACACTTTCACATTGAATTTTGTGTCCCAAGCCCTATTTTACATTCACGTCATCATTAATAGGCCCCTATTACCCCATATTATGCATCCTGAGGATTAAATTGATAAAATAACTAACAAAGTTGCAATTTAAACCTTATTTGCTTATCTCTGGCATCTTAGCTGTCAAAATGGCCCCTATGGGACCCATTTTCCATCCATGGTGAATTAGTCCCATCTAGGTGGGACCCATTCACCATCCATGGTGAATCAATCCCATCCAGGTGGGACCCATTCACCATGGGTGGTGAATGAGTCCCATTTGGCTCATTTTTGACCTTTGAGCAGAAAAAAAATGAAATTTAAGTTTACTATTTCTTCATGTTAGCCTGTGATGAGGTATTAACAAGAAAATAAGGTGAAATTCCTATAAATATAAGTCTTTTAACCCCAATTCACATCCCTTATCTCTTATCATTCATTCATCCATCATTCTTCCATCTCAAGTCAAGCAATTTAGGGTTTTATCATTTCAAGTCACCAATATATCAATTTTCAGACATTCAAGGACAGATTCTTCATGTTTTGCTACATAAATTCCAGATCAAACATCCTGACAAGGTAATAAACTCCATTGTTGCATGTTTCATTCCATGCTTTCATCATTTTGGTTTAATTACCTAAAAGGGTTTTGACCAAGGAAAACCCCCATACCCTAACATTCAACATTTCTATCTCTTTGCTTGTGTGTTTGTAGATTTAGGTATCTTGGAAGCTTGGAAATCATTAAGAATCAAGTTCAAACTTTTTTTAGGTCTTCTCTTCATTCAACAAGTCAAAATATCAACAAAAACTCATTTTCAGGTTCAAAAATCAGAGTTTCAGAACCAAACACCTATAGAGAATCAAAGTGAAAATCAAGAGCTCTAGATTCAGAATTCCAGTTCTACTGTGTTGAACTAAAAAGGGTGTCAAAAATTCATTCAAATGGTGAATGAGTCCACTCATTCACCATTCACCATGGGTAGTGAATGAGTTCCACTTCTAGGTCAGTTTTTGGTTTTCTACACTTTTAGACACCCTTTTGTCAAAAACAGGTTCCAACACAGCTTTGTAGAACTGGGACTAATTCGCCCAGAATGGTGAATGAGTCCCACCAGACCTGAAAACCAACATCAAAAAAATTCTAGAATCCATTTCTAGTCTTCATCCACATTGCAGGTGCACACTTTTAGTTTGGTTCAGTTTTGTTTAATTTTGCATTCATTTCTATGTGATTTGGCATTACACAATGTGTTTTCAAACATTCTACATTTCATTTATTTTGCATTAATATTCAATCCACATTTTCAATTAGTTACATTTAGATCATTTCATTTAGTCGAAATAACATCATACATTGTATAATTTGAGTGAAACTACCTAGACTTTTGAGTGGGGTTTATCTCTCTCCTTTTAGGTGAGACATCCTAAGAGCGCAAGAGAAGCTTATAAGCCCTACCCCAAAATCTATGGTTTAGGATGAATTTGGAGCACATATCTAGAATAGTGGAGATTTATGGAAGGAATTTTGATTCCTACTGAAGTGCAAACCAATGTGGACGTGTGAATATTCAAACACCTGTGTGAATGATACTAGCGACTCATCAACATCAAAATTAGCAAAGGCATAGCCCACTATGATTTGAGACTGCTAGTGAAAGAGGCATGAAAGAGAGAGATATTAACATTTGGAAGATGGAATAATTATGTTCCTTACACATCTAAGGATTTAAATGTAAGTAATGCTAGTTAGTCACACTCTATTGTAGTTTTGAATCAAAATGTAGTGGTCTCATAACTTCTTAGCATAGTTTTGAATCAAACCTTTCATGTAGTTATCATGGAGATTATATTTTTAAGGTGTGATTCATATTGATTTCCAAGCTTAAGGGGATCATTTGTGGCAATGGATAAAAAAAGAAAGAAACAAAAAAGTTAGAGAAGGTAAACTAGTCAATGTGCATGATAAGAGAATGTATACTTAATAGTGGAAATGAGATAGATTGTGCCATTGAGCCAAATTCAATGAGGTTATATGAGTTTTTGTGCTTAGATTTGAAAATAGGAGGCACAACTAATATAATGAAAGATAAATTTGCTATAAGCGAACATCTAAAATTGGAATATTTAAGCTTTTGGTAATTTGTAAGTTCCTTATAAATTCTTTGTGGTCAGTTTCTCTTACCAAAAAAACAACTTTTTAATTGTTATTTTTGGATATACACTTTGTGTAGAAAAATAGTACAAGAGTATAGTCACAATATAATGAACACTGAGTCAGTTACATGTATAGTCTTGTATAGTCAAAATTTATAGAAGATATTAAGAGGTTTTTCCAAAATTGGAGGTGTGGGATTTAATTTTCCTTGGAGATAAGGGTATCTCTTATGTTAACTCTTCTAATGGATGTACTAATTGATTCCCATATCCATTTATGAAGGATTTTGTAGTGTCGAAAAATGTATCCCCTTTACATTTTCACACTTGTTTGGGCCCTCCCTACTAAAATTGGGCTTCTTTATGCCTTATTTGGTCCTATTTTGCATCTAGAAGCCTTATTCAATGCATCTTTCCTAGAATAATCCTAAAATGTGTCTAATAACCAATCATAATTTAGTGATTTTGGATTGTACATGGTATAGATTTAGTGATTTGTGACTCATATGCCACCTTGGTTGTATGGGATTCACCTAAGTTTTAGGGCTTGGTCATGAATTTGACAAATAACTTAACATTTCTTGAAATTTGTGTCTGAAGCCTAGGCTACTGGGACTCATACACCCCAACTAGCGTATGAGTCCTACTTAGCTTGTACATATTTTAAATTCAAATTCTTTGTGGTATTTTATTCTCATATATCAGATGTTAACTTGTAGTGTTGTAATTTTAAGAAATTTGGCATAAACAAGTATAAATACAATGTTATTTCACATATTTTCTCCTACCAATTTTTATGAGCAAGCATCCAAGCAAGTTTACAAGTCATCTAGAAATTCAAGCATTCTAACATTGAAGAGCATTCAAGAGCTAATTATCAAGCATTTTGGAGCTATATTCAAGAATCAAGCATCATGTCAATGTCATCATGCATCATGTTTATTTTTGAGGTAACATTTGTGGTGTAGGTCTTTCATGATTCAAGAAAGCATTCAAGTCAAGACCCATAACATATAATCAAGATTCAATATATACATTCATGCTAGCCATTTGATACAAGATTACATCCTTTGTTCCAAGGGTTTGGTGAGTTGCAACATTACACTTTGTTCATTCATCATTCCTTTATTCTATTTTGATTCATTTCAAAGTTTGATTACCAAAATGAGGTTTGGAAAAGGCTAACCCCTATCCACTAACAAAAAAACATTTTTTCCTCTCTTTGATGTGTGATTTGTAGATTTAGTTTGAATATCCATTAAAGAGAAAGATTGGAGAATGTTGTCAAAGTTTCCAAGTTGTCAATGTTGTCACCTTTTCTTAAAATATTGTGAAAATTCACCTACAAGTCAAAATTCAGTATTTCAGACTTAGAGATCAAAAAGGAAAAGCTATAGGAGAACATTAGAGGATATCAAATTTTTAGATCAACCTTGATACTGGAACTAAATCACCACTTGTGGCATATGAGTCCCAGTATACCAGTTTTTAGACTTTTTCTAGAGATCCTGGTTTAGTAGTTGTAGATTCTAATTTCGACCTGAAACACTAAACTGGGACTAAATCACCCCTATTGGAATATGAGTCCAACTATGATTCAAAATTCATAATTTGAGGATTGTAGACCTTGTTTTAAGCATCTTTAGCTTTCCAAGTCCACCTCTATTTATCTCCAATTTTCTATTATGGTTTGAGATCATTTTCTAGGTCATATAACTAGGTTTTGCATATCATTTAATACATTTATTTTCTTTCTAAGCCCTTGCTTAGTGGTGAACCCCTTTTCATATTTCATCCAACCTAGGAGACCTTATAGAAAATCCATTTTCTCAATTGCACTATTATATTCAAATCTCTAAGGTTTCCTTTAATGAAATAGAGAAAAATAGGGTTCCCTAAATTTCCCATCTCCTAAAAGGTGGGAACACCCAATTTTATTTGTTTCATTTTCATGATCCTAGCCTTTGAACACCTTATTTCTAATTTGGAGAGCATAATAGTCCTAGATCTACCTTACCTTAACTTTGCACTAGGTCTTGCATTAGTTAATTTGCATTTAGGGCTTCTAAATATTACATTAGTGAAAGTGCATATAGGTTGCATTTTTTCATCTTGCATCATTGAATTCCATTCGAAATTTGTAATTGCACTTAGTCTAGACTGCATATAAACCAAAAAACATAACATTCCCTTATAATTTTCTAAAATTAGTGTCAAAACCCTTATCTAGTGCTCATTCACCCCTCTGCATGATTTAGTCCTAGTGCAAGTTGTTTTACCTAATTTCTACGAGTTCTATGTTTACTTTTTTCATCATTTGAACCCTTCAAAAACCCTAACTAGGTCTCATATGCCCCTATGGGTGATTTAGTCTCATGTTATAATTGAAACTACATTTTACTGCATTAAAAACCTTGTTTCTATGATTATGTTTGTTATTGTTAGATCTATGTTTTCGTTTATTGAATTTCTATTTCATTCATTTCATTGCATCTAGCTTAATTTCATTTGAATCAAAATTAAATAATATTATTTATCTTGTGTTCATTGCATTTATCTTGCATTCATCTTTCCCTTGCATGAACTTTACAACTTGGTTTCCTATTGACAATACTATAGTGAGATGAAGTTTGAGACTCATATCATCCTGCGATAGCACACTCATCGTGGATCTTGGCTTATCTAGCTCTTTCACTCATAATGTTGACACTAGTTCACTAGGTATGTACCATACCCATAATAACTCTCTACCTTCAAGTAGCATAACAAGTTTTGAAACAATGGTTAAGTTAGCATTCCTCAAGAAAACATAATCCAAATCCATGAGGACTTAGAAAGCATACAACATCAAGTGAGTACTAAAAACATTTCAACCACTACTATTCCCACCATAGATAACATACATCACATGTTTGAAAGTGAAGAAGGAATAGAACTTGCACATAACCTTTCTCAAATTTTTGGAAAACTTACTAGTTGTGCTCAACCTTTGAACAATTTCAAAAGTCAAGGAGTAACTCAAACTCCTCCTTCCAAAACTATTGCCTCTATTCCTACTTATACCAACCCTCGAGTCATAAAAATGATGCGACCTACTAGTAATATCTTTCCTACCTTGGGTTTTTTTGCTATCAATCCTTGTACCTTTGTGGCATTGCATGCCATATCTCCTACCATTTGACCTCCCATAATAATTACATTCACTTCCCCTTCAAACACATATAAACCTCCACCATATTGAGCTCCATCTAAAAATAAAAGAAATGAAACCATCCTTAATCAACTTTTGCAAAAAAAATCATCCCTTCAAAAGAAAATTTCCCCCATAAACCAAAATCAAAATGGCCAACCATCATACTATGTAAAAAGAAATTCCTTATCCTAGGAGATATTGAGAATGCCAATACCACAAGGTATAGTGATTCCTAGATTTGAGAAATATGGGGGGAAAGTAGATCCTTCTAACAATGTTTCCACTTGAACTATTTATATAATGATTTTATCTTTGAGGATAAGCTCTTGGCTAAGCTTTTCCCCAGGTCCTTGAAAGATACTAGTTTAGATTGGTTTTACTCATTATCAAATTACTCAATTCATTCATTCAATGAAATTTTTGAGGCCTTTATTAACCATTTCCAAGTGCACATGAATCCTAAGATGACCTTAGTCAATTTGATGAGATGCTAGCAGAAATATGACCAAAAGGCTATTGAATTCATTTCACATGACCAAATGCTTTATTCCAAAATTGACATAAATATTCCCAACCCTCACCTTCAATGAATGTTCATTGAGAACTTGCAAACTAAGATGCAATATAATCTTAGCATGATGAAGTTTCCTTCCTTTGTAAACTTTTGTACTATCGTTTGTGATTATCAAAACTTGATCAATAGTCATGAAACAAAACCCACTTCTATCCATCCTAAAAAGGTCTAAATCTACAAACCAAAACACTTACCAACCTTTTAGAAAATAGAATAAATGTTTTATTCAACTAAATATCCCTCAACCAACTCAACATGTTGATATGCAAGTGGTTGCTATAAAGAAGACAACTCCTTTCACATTTGGAGATCCGGCTATGCAATTTACTCCGTACCTGATACCCTTCATAACACAATAATGCAACTTCTAGAACAAAAAATAATCACCTTACCTCCCATTAAAAATCTCGATCCTAATAATCCTTTACCTCCAAAATTTAGCTCAAATTCTTATTGTCATTTTCACTAAAAAAATGGACATGACTTGGAACATTGCAAGCGTCTTAAACATCTTGTGCAATACCTCATTGATTCTGGTCGACTTCAAATTGGAGGTGTTAATGATCAAGGAAATAAGTCTATTGCCCCTCCTAACAAAAACATGCAAATCTTTACCAACCATAATCCTAATCATAATATTTCATTTGTCAAAGCTAGTGAAACTAAGAATAATTATGTGATGAATGTTGACATGGATGATGACAAAATTGATACTATTGAACAAGGTCATATAGAAACTAATGAACATAATCTTATCAATGGTTTTTTTACATTAATTAAAAATCAACCTCATAAGGGCTGAACTAAAGAGCCTCTTGACATTTCTTTCTCATCTAAAGATATTATTAGAAATGCACCTAATGGTCCTCTTTACATAGCCAACCGAATCAATGACAAGCTCACTAATGGGGTATTAATTGATCCTATCTATGGAGAGAATGTGATCATCAAGGAATTCTTACTTGTGCATGAAATCTATCAAGAAATATATGATAAATTGAAAGCATGGATAAAAACACATAATGGTTTCACTTGCACTATGATGGGATCGATCACCCTTCCTCTAAAACTAGGACAAAAATAATTAGATGTCTCTTTCTCCATCATCCTGACATTGGATCAATTCCATGTGAAACTTGGTTATCCATGGATACACTCCATGGAAGCCATCCCATCAGTTGTGCATTAATTTTAAAAGTTTCCCTTTGATAATGAATCTTTTCTATGCACCATAGTGGCTTTAATCATGTGTCTTCTCATGGGATTTTTTCATTGGATTTCTTTTGGCCTAAGCCTAAGGAACCTATTAAACCCCATGAGGAATTATTTTTCAAATCCTATAAAAAGTTTAAGGAAAAATTCATAGAAAAACTATCCCTTAGAAATGTACCTCAACCTATGATTGAGCCTCCTATCCTTGACAAAACGATGATCAAACCAAAAGACATTCCAAATCACCAAGACCAACCCATCATAGATACTTTTCCTATTTCCTGCAAAAGACTAAGAGACAATGAAAATAATCCTATCACACCTCCTAAGATAAAAAAAATGTTTACAAAGATAAAGAGAAATTGGTTGAACAACCTCTTATGGTTCCTTTCATTCCTTTCCTTAGGGAAGAAAATAAACCTATGGTTGATAGACCCACTCCTACACAAACACGACTTGAAAATCACACAAAAAGAAACATAAATGCTAGAGAGTGTAGGCATAGATGTTGTGCTCTTGCTCAAAGGTTTTACAAAGAAAACAAAAAATAAAATCAACATCCAAACTTGATTGAAGCAATACATGAAGAGTAACCCTCTTTTCCACAAAAAAATATCCTATATTGCAAGCACAACAAGAGCTAAACTCTTCTTTCGACATTATCATTCAACCTCCCATTGTGATTAACTTGGATGACGATGATGAGGTTTCTAAAATTGATGAGGAAGTGCATAATGAATTGAGTACCTTGTTTTCCTCTTCTATGAGCTTAAATGATAATTCTCCTAGGAAGAGTGTTGAACTTGGTAATGACCCTAGTGTTGGAGTTAAAATGACACTGAGAGGGGGGGGTGGATCAGTGTCTTAACGTATTTGAAAAATATTCCAAAATTCATAAACATAGTTCAAATTTGATCTCAATATTACTCTGATTAATGCATTCATGAGTTGAATGTAATCATTCATAAATAAAATTGAGAAAAGTAATAATACCAATAGTGAACTGAAACAACAACTTGTAAAGCAGTGAGCAGAATCAAAGAGACACAAAATTTTTCCGAGTGGAAAATCCTCCTAGGTTATAAAAACCACACCCAAAATGCCTTACAGGCTTAATCTTTTAAACAACTATTCACAATGCCTTATAGGTTGATTTTTTAGCACCCACTCAAGGAGCACCAACCCCTCGTTTAGAGATATCTATCTCAAGGAGTACCAACCCCTCAAATTATGATTTGAAGAACAATACTAACTCAGAGGATTTCTCTATTTTCAGTCAAGTATATGTTTCTCCGTTTTCTCATCTACAAAATACCTTAAAGATTCAAAAAATAAATCCCTAAAATACTATATAGAGAAGAAATTTACAATATCTCTGCAACTTGTTATTCAAATTTTATTGCAGAGTTTATCCATACATTTTCATACACCTAAGGAATGATAATCTCAGAATTACAACAAAACCGAACCGAAACATAGTTCTCTTCTCCTATTTATACATCTTTTTGACTTAAATGCTAGATAAGTAACTGTCTTCAGAAGTAACGGCTGAATAGCCAACCTGAAAAAATTCAGACTGATGATAACAAAGCTACTTAAAAAAGAAATCTTCAACTTGTACCTAGCAAGATTATTAGTCGAGGTGAAATTATTTTTCCAATACATGAGCTGTTTCACCCAGCTAAGAGTTGTCCACAACAAATCAGACAAATCTGCAACTCCCATGGCTCCAACAACCACTGTTGAGCTTCCAGCCAGAAACGCGCCAAATAAACCTTCCATATACCACTGATAAAGCCATTACAACTAGCAACAATAGAAACTAAAAACTCTCATGATGGCGGCCAGGCTAGGGTTCCATACCTAGCCAAAAAGAATATTCAAGAATTTTTCCCTAAACTCTTATTTTCGTCGATGTAACATTATGCCAAAGGCAATTAAATTGCTAGTCATTTCCCTATGTTTGAATTTCTATTATTCATAGTGAAATAGTTGTTGAGACATCCACCAGTTATGTCGAAGGAAATTCAATCTTTAATCATACCTTGGTTCCTTTTGTTTCACCGTGACCCTTCATTATTGGGCAGACCCTATAGAGAATTCACTTTGTTTTTCTGAAAGTCGTGAGCTCACAATAGATCACCAAGACATTAGTGTTCTCACACTAACATAAATCTTTTATCTTATGTGCTTCGCTATAACTTTATGATATCGAGGAGACCTCCTATAGAGCACACCATGTCTTTCTGAAAGTCTTCATCCACTTGTGTGTCGCTGAGACAATCCATAATCGGGGAGACATCTTGTAGATAAGAATTTGTTTTTCCAAGCCCCCATGATCAACCTTATCACCATAACATATCGTTCTCAGGAAGACCTCATACAAATAAAACTTTGCTATACCGAAACACCCCAGATTCATACATGTTCACCAAAACAACACAAACCTATCGTCGAAAGCCACTCAATAGACTTCGTCGGCAAGACCTGATGGGCTCGCTATGACATTACTCCAAAGCTACAAGAGTCTTGGTGAAATAACCCTTTGGAAAAAGTTGGTGAGACACCACAGAATCACTGATACCTCCCTCTGAATATCACAAACTCTTACCGATAAGCCAATCCATCCACCATCGGTCGGTGTAACATTGCACATTCGCTATGACCCTTCATTGAAGCCTTAAACTCTTGCCGATGTTTTTCCATTTAATATCCAATCGGTGTGACATACCAATTTCACTGTGACCACATACCAATGGTGTAACACTTGCCGATAGGGAACACTCTCTGTCGCTGAAACAAAAATAAGTCATGCTAAAAGCTGCCTATGAAGCTCTATGTGTAATGTCAGCGCGACTGAAGGTCACTTGCCGAGACCTCACACCAAAAACCCTAACACTTATTGATGTATCTTCCTGCCACCAGTCGGTTGATGTAACAAGCCAAACTCACCAAGACACAATGCCGATAGGATTACTTACGCCAATTGAACCTCCTTATGTAATAGTCAGTGAGACCCAACTCATTCGGTAAGACCTCTCAGCGGTGAACAAAAACCATGCCAATAGACCTATCCACTATCGCCAAGACCACGTGAATGTCATGCCGATAGACCTTTCCTTTGTCGCCAAGACCACTTTAATGTCATGGCGATATGATACCTAAAGAAGAATTTTGTCATCAAAGGACAAACCAACCTGAACACAACTGAGAACCAAAAAACTCCCCCTTTGTCCTTGATGGCAAAACACATATGAATCTCCCCCTTTTTGCCTCAATGATAGAGATTAAAGAGAATAATGTGCATTGCCATGAAACATGACTGAGAATCCAACCAAAATATCATGAGAAACAGGTGCAAAAGAAAGAGTACCAGTGCAACAACCAAGACTATAGGAGAGTTGTAAGTGAATCAAAATATATAACATGCTCCCCCTAAGCCAATGCTTGTAAAATCAGAGAAGTAAAGATTGAGAGATAACTCCCAATCGAAGTCTCAACCTTTCAAATAACTCTTTACCTAAGGGCTTAGTAAAAATATCAACCACCTGATCTTGTGATCCAACAAAATGTAAACATACTTCATTAGCCAAAACCTTTTCTCGAAGAAAGTGAAACTTGATAGCAATATGTTTAGTGCGAGAATGCATAATAGGATTTTTTGATATATTTATCGCACTAGTGTTCTCACAGAGAATAGAAATAGGTTTAGGAACTTCAATACGCATATCTGAGAGTGTTTGACTCATCCAGAGAACTTGAATACAGCATGAAGTGGCAGCAATGTATTCTCCTTCAGCAGTAGAAATAGAAACATATACTTGTTTCTTGTTGTGCCATGCCACTAAACGATCACCAAGAAAGAATGCAACAGCACTGGTGCTTTTCCTATCATCCAAACAACCAGCCTAGTCAACATTAGTATAAGCAATCAATGAGAAATCATTGCTTCTAGGATACCAAAGACCATAGTCAAGAGTGCCCTGAATATATTTAAAAATCCTTTTAATAGTAGTGACATGGGATTCTTTAGGTGATGTCTGAAACTGTGCAACAATGCAAACTATCTGGATGATTTCAGGTCTAGAAGCAGTTAAATATAACAGACTACCAATCATTTATATATAATCAGTTTGATTTGTATCAGGGGAATCATCAACCTTAGTAAGTTTGTATCCAATAATCATTGGAGTGCTAGCTGGATGGCATTCATCCATCTAAAATTTCTTAAGCATCTCTCTAGCATACTTGGTTTGAGAAAGAAATATTCCATTTTCACGTTGAGAGATTTGAAGACCTAATAAGAAATTTAATTCTCCTAATAATGACATTTCAAATTTAGATTCCATTAGCTGAGAGAATTTTTTACTCAAGGTAACATTGTTGTAGCCAAAGATAGTGTCATCAATGTAAATTTCAACAACCAAAATATCAGAACCCTCAGTTTTAACATAAAGATTTTTGTCTACACCTCCTCTAACAAAACCATTTGAAAGCAAATGACTGTCCAGCCTAGAGTACCAAGCTCTAGGTGCTTTTTTTAAGCCATAGAGGGCCTTTTTCAATTTGTAAACATGATCAGGCTTATCTTTGCAAATAAAACCTTTAGGCTATTCAACATAGACCTCTTCATCTTCTTGTTGAGCATAGCCTTTGCAAAAAAATCTTACTTGGCTGCGAATAACATTACAATTTTCATCAACCTTGTTTTTGTATATCCATTTGCCTCCAATGACATTCTTGTCATCTGGTCTTGGGACTAACTCCCAAGTCTAGTTTTTCTCAATCTGATCAATTTCTTCCTACATAGAATTAATCCAACACGAATCTGTGAGAGCTTCATTAAAAACTTTAGGCCCAAACTGAGTAACTAAGCAAAAGGAAATTTGTGCCTTTTCATTAGATTCTGCAGCCTTTCTTCTAGTTTGAACTCCTGCATTTTTATCCCCAATAATCTGATCTTTGGGGTGATATTTAGCTAGAGCTTTTGATGCAACCTTTTCAGGACTTGTTGTTTCATTTTTAGGGCTTGTTGAATCAGTATTAGGCTTTGCTATTTCAGCTCCTTCTAAAATTATTTCTAGTTCAAGTTCTTCTTCCTCATTATCCTACAAAGATTCAGCATACAAATGTGGTCTTTCATCAAATTTTACATTAACAACTTCAACAATCTTATTAAGCCTTTTGTTAAGGAATTTATAAGCTTTGTTTTGAAGAAGACTGTGCTTTTGTTTTGAAGTTGATTTTAGTCTGTTTACCACTTAAACATTATTTGCACACAGAGTTTTCTAGTTTGCTAAGAACTGGTAGACCTCTAACATTCTAATTTTTACTGATTCTAAATAGATTTTCAAAGTTTACGTGTCCTAATCTTTTATGCCATAACTAATTCTCTTCAATTTGGCCCATTAGACACATAACTTGATTATTGTCATTGCTCGATGTGTCAAGAAGATTGTACACATTTCCTTTAGTCCTCCTTCCAGCTGTAATAGCCTTTCCAAGCTTGTTCTTAATCTCACATCCCTGCAAAGTGAAAAGAACATGATAACCACTATCACAGATTTGACTAACACTTAAAAGATTGTGCTTAAGACCTTCCACATAGTACACATTATAGATAGGAGTGTCTTCATTCAAAAGAAGTGAACCTATACCTTTAATTTGAATACCAGAGTTATCACCAAACTTAACATATCCACCTACATAATCTTCAAGATTTAAAAACTTATCCTTGTCACCAGTCATATGGTTAGAACATCCACTGTCCAGGACCCATAAGTCCTTTTTCTTGGAATGAAAATTTGTTTGAACCAACATATTTTGCTCAATGTTGTTGACAATCTTAGGTTTCCAAACCTTTTTAATTTTTTGCTGTTTAGATTGCAGATCAGTTCTGCACTGTTTGACAGAATGTCCCAAAGTATTGCATTTAAAACATTTGATTTTTCTTACAAAACCATAGTGTTGTCTAAGACCAAACCTAGGTATTCTAGGATTCATAAGCCTACAAGTGCTCACGTTATGGCCAAATTTGTTGCAGAAAAAAAAAAACCATAGAACAAAGGATTAACTCTTTATGAAGATCTATTACCTCTTAAAGACTGAACATGATCCTTACTAAATTCTGAGTGATTTGAAACTAAACCTTTGACTTCAGAAGAGGGGTTTTGTTTTGTATTATCAATTGAACATTCACCCTTTTCAAAACCAATACCGATTTTATCTTTATACAACTTCTGCTTGCTGAGCACCTCATTCAGTTTTAAGTGCTTTCATATTTTTTAATTTCCTTCCTAAGACATACTACTTCTTGTTCCAGTTTTTGAATTTCTTGATCTTTGCAGCTTATAGTCTCTCGAAGACAGTCTTCAACTCTTTTAGCTTCTTCAAGCTGAGTTTTCAGAGAGACCATTTCTTGATCTGGTTTATGTTGTTGAGCAAGAACTTATTTTTTGAGTTTTCTGACCTCTTGTAAAGCACATTTCAGCTCACTTTCAAGATCTACTTCACCTTCTTCAGTGTCAAAGGTGTTTGAATCATTTTATTGAGTAAATTCAGCCATGAACAAAGTTTCATCTTCTTCAGCTGATGAATCTTCAGACTCAATATTAGATTCATCCTTACTAAACAGACTTTTTTTCTTTTTGAAATTGAAGTTTTGTTTAGGTTTAAAGGCCTTCTTCTTAGGCTGTTTTTCTGTTGTCTCGTTGTCACAGATTTGATCATCATGGGGACACTTTGTAGCAAAGTGACCTATTTTTCCACAGTTAAAACATTTAAAGGGAAGTTTTCCCTTATATTTTCCTGATCCCTTTTTAAATCTTCTAACAAAATGGGATTCTTTAGAATTAGACAACTCTGATTCACTGACTTCGACTTTTTCTTTCTTTTCGGTGTTAAAGGCAGTTTCTTTTCCTATTGAATTGTTTTTACTAGTTCTCATTTCATAGGTAGTAATTATTCCTTGCAGGCTATCTAAGGTAAGCTTATCAAAATGTTTCTTTTCTTCAAGGGTTGATACCTTATATTCAAATTTAATCAGTAAGGTTCTAATGACATTTGTAACCACATAAAACTCTTTTACTTCTTCTCTGAATCCTTTCATAGCATTGACAACTTCATCAACTCTTAGGAAGTATTCAGCCACATTGTCATCATCCTTCATTTTCATCTCCTCAAACTGATGTTTGAGTGTAATGATTTTTGATAGTTTGACTTTCTCAGTCCCTTGGTATATAGTTTCAAGTTTTTCCTAGATTCCATGAGCAGATTTGCAATGCATGACTTTAATGAACACATCTTTAGATACCCCACACAAGAGGGCATGCTTAGCTCTGGCATTTGTTTCATACCTCTTTTTCTCAGCAGGATCAGTGGGAATATTGGCTAGTACATTGTAATCATTTAAAACAATGCTCCAAACATCAACATCAAAAGAAATAAGAAAAGATTCCATTAAATAATGAAGCTCTAGTTATAGAGGCACCATCTTGAGCATGTGCCATAAAAAAAAACTCCAAGACCAAGATCAATCCAAGGTGATTAAACCCTATCAGAGGACCCTACGCTCTAATACCAATTGTTGGAGTTAAAATGACACTGAGAGGGGGGTGGGTGAATTAGTGTCTTAACGTATTTGAAAAATATTCAAAAATTCATAAACATAGTTTAGATTTGATCTCAATATTACTCTGATTAATGCATTCATGAGTTGAATGTAATCAGTCATAAACAGAATTGAGAAAAGTAATAATACCAACAGTGAACTGAAAAAACAACAAATTGTAAAGCAATGAGTAGAATCAAAGAGACAAAATTTTGCCGAGTGGAAACCCCTCCTGGGGTATAAAAACCACTCACAAAATGCCTTCCAGGCTTAATCTTTTAAACAACTGTTCACAATGCCTTATAGGCTGATTTTTGAGCACCCACTCAAGGAGCACCAACCCCTCGTTTAGAGATATCTATCTCAAGGAGTACCAACCCCTCAAATTATGATTTGAACAACAATACTAACTTAGAGGATTTCTCTATTTTCAGTCAAGCATATGTTTCTTTGTTTTCTCATCTACAAAATACCTTAAAGATTTAAAAATTGAATCCCTAAAATACTATATAGAGAAGAAATTTACAATATCTCTGCATCTTGTTATTCAGATTTTATTGCAGAGTTTATCCATACATTTTCATACAGCCAAGAAATGATAATCTTAGAATTACAACAAAACCAAACAGAAACATAGTTCTCTTCTATTTATTCATCTTTTTGACTTAAATGCCAGATAAGTAATTGTCTTCAAAAGTAACGGCTGAACAACCAACCTGAAAAAATTCAGACTGATGATAAGAAAGCTACTTAAAAAAGAAATCTTCAACTTGTACCTAGCAAGATTATTAGTCAAGGTGAAATTATTTTTCCAATACATGAGCCGTTTCACCCAGCTAAGAGTTGTCCACAATAAATCAGACAGATCTGCAACTCCCATGGCTCCAACAACCACTGTCGAGCTTCTAGCCAGAAACACACCAAATAAAGCTTCCATATACCACTAATAAAGTCATTATAGCCAGTAACAATAGAAATTAAAAACTCTCATGATGGCAGATAAGCTAGGAATCATACCCAGCCAAAAAGAATATTCACGAATTTTTCCCTAAACTCTCATTTCTGTCAATGTAATGTTATGCCGAAGGTAATTATATTGCTAGTCATTTCCCTGTGTTTGAATTTATGTTATTCATAGTGATACAGTTGTTGAGACATCCACCAGTTATGCCAAAGGCAATTTAATCGTTAATCATACTTTGACTCCTTCTGTTTCACCGTGACCCTGCATTATCGGGCAGACCCTATAGAGAATTCACTTTGTTTTGCCAAAAGTCGTTAGCTCATAATAGATCGCCAAGACATTAGTGTTCTCACACCGACATAAACCTTTTGTCTTATGTGCTTCGCTATAACATTATGATATCGGGGAGACCTCCTGTAAAGCACACAATGTCTTTCCAAAAGTCTTCATCCACTTGTGTGTCGCTGAGACAATCCATAATCGGGGAAACATCTTGTAGATAAGACCTTTTTTTTGTCAAGCCCCCGTGATCAACCTTGTCATTGTAACATATCATTCTTGGGAAGACCTCATACAGATAAAAATTTGCTATACCGAAACACCCTGGATTCATACCTGTTCGCCAAGACAACACAAACCTCTCACCAAAAGCCACTCAATAGACTTCGTCGGTGAGACCTGACGGGCTCGCTATGACATTACTCTGAAGCTACAAGAGTCTTGGCGAAATAACCCTTTGCAAAAAGTTGGTGAGACACCATGGAATCACTGAGACCTTCCTCTGAATATCACAAACTCTTACTGATAAGCCAATCCATCCACCAGCAGTTGGTGTGACATTGCACATTTGCTATGACCCTTTGCCGAAGCCTTAAGCTCTTGCCGATGTTTTTCCATTTAATCTCCAATTAGTGTGAGATAACAATTTCACTGTGAGCACATACCGATGGTGTAACACTTGCCGATAGGGAACACTCTCTGTCGCCAAAACAAAAAAGAAGTCATGTCGAAAGCTGCCTATGAAGCTCCATGTGTAATGTCAGTGAGACCGAAGGTCACTCATCGAGACCTCACGCCAAAAACCCTAACACTTACCGATGTATCTTCCCGCCACCAGTCGGTCGATGTAACAAGTCAAACTCACCAAGACACAATGCCGATAGGATTACTTACACCGATTGAACCTCCTTATGTAATAGTTGGTGAGACCCGACTCATTTGGTAAGACCTCTCAGCAGTGAACAAAAACCATGTTGATAGACCTATCCACTGTCGCTAAGACCACATGAATGTCATGCCAATAGACCTTTCCTCTGTTGCCAAGACCACTTGAATGTCATGCTGATATGATACCCAAAGAAGAATTTTGCAATCAAAGGACAAACCAACCTGAACACAACTAAGAACCAACACCTAGTACGGCACTTTTTCTTGTCCCTTTGGCTGGTTGTGCACATTTTTTATATGATGAACAAGATTAGGATACAAATAACCTACTATAGGTTGAATTGATTGTGCATTACTAGTCTTTTGCATTATTTTACTTTTCATGTTTCTTTTTTGTGATTGCATGTGCATAATGTGATCCCCTATGATGTTATGTTTAATGTATCTCTCTTTGTGACATTCCTCTATTTGTACCTACATTCTACTCTATGTTAGAAACATTTAATGTTTTTCTTTGTCTTGTATTTTCCTTTTGGGGATGACGCAAGGCATCAAAAAATTTTGGTCTCTTCCATGTTGACTCGAAAGGATTTTTCTTTATTTTCACTCTCTTTCTATTTTTCTTCATGTTCCATGAGTATTTTGGGAATTATGATAGTTTTGAGCTCTCTAAAAATATTGTAGTAAAGACATACTAACCCCGAATCGATGGATCCCTTATGCGATTTTGGGAATTCATTTTTGGGGCAACCCTTTTTCATTATGTAGCTTCATTTGGAAACATATGAATTGGCATAGGGCTTTCCAAATAAGATCTCATGTCCTCTTTATTGTTATAATTTATCATTTCCTACTTTAAAGTAATTGATCACAAAATGGTGTTTAGCAATTTTTTTCTTTAAAGTGGGGGCATACATTGGCATTATTTATTTTCAACTCAAGTTTCATTGCGTAGTCTTATTACTTCATGTGATGTTTCTTTCACTTTATGGTGACATTGGGTGTGATGTCCCTCAAGAGTGTGATCTCTCTTAGCATATTTTATTCCTCTTAGTGGCTTGATGTGACACATTGCATCCCCTAAGTTGAAAATATTTTATTGTTTGATTGGTCCTCTCTTGGAGACATTAGGCACAATGTTCCCTAAGTTAAGACCTTACATGAACTAACAAAAATCCTTTGAACATTCCTTACACTATTTTTCATTTACAATATCAATTATATGGCCACCTTTCATAACACACTTTGTTTGCCTTTGGAGCAATCTTATCTATTCATCGATGTCAAGCATATCAAATTTTTCTTGCCTCATAAATCATGTTGTTCATTTTGTGTGGTTCCTTATCAAAGTTATTAGGAGGTATGACTTTGGTATGGTTACCATATGGGAGCTAAACTTAGGCATAACTTTCACATAGCCACTTGCTTATTTGTGTGAGCACATACCAGCTACATGCATATGTGTCTCACTATGGGTTAACCTAGTGGATGGCCTGAGGTTCCACTAGCCCTTGTGAGCATGTGCTGGTTTGCATAGTGGACATCATGTTCCACTTGTAAATATTTATGTACAAACATCTTAGATTTGATCCATAGTGTGCGGGACAAATGATCAAAGCTTGGTCCACCCCTTTTGCTCTCTTTCTTTCTTCTTTATGTCATTGGTAGTGTATCCTTGTATCTTGTTGTTGCTTCATACATAATTTTCATGTGTGTTATTTTGTGCCTATGTTAGTTTTCCATAGGATCTTGGTCCTAGGGACTTGATCATCCCTCTTGATCATTGTCATCCTATCTTACTAGCATTGGTACACTTTGACCCCTCTTGATGTGATTTTGTCTACTTTATTGTGAGTTTGAAGCAAGTTCCTCCTCACACTAAATTTGTAACTAAAGTTAGTGTAGGAAAATATATCCCATTACATTTTTAAACTTGTTTGGGCCCTCTCTGCTAAAATTGGGCTTCTTTATGCCTTATTTTGTCCTATTTTTCACCCACAAGCCTTATTTAATGCATCTTTACAAGAATAGTCTCAACACATATCTAATAACCACTCATAATTTAGTGATTTTGGATTGTATGGCCCAAAATTAGTGATCTAGGACTCATATGCCACCTTGGGTGTATGGGTCTCACTTATGTTTTGGGGCCTAGTCCTTAATTTGACATAAAACTTAACATTTCTTGGAATTTGTGTCCCAAGCCTAGGCTACTAGGACTCATACATCCCAACTAGTGTATGAGTCCCACTTAGCTTCGGCCTATTTTAAATTCAAATTATTTGCAAGATTTTATTCTCCTAGATCTGATGTCGGCTTGTAGTGTTCTAATTTCAAGAAATTTAGCATAAACAAGTATAAATACAAGGTTATTTCATATTTTTCTCCTAGCAGCTTTTATGAGAAAGTATCCTACCAATTTTACATGTCATCTAGAAATTAAAGCATTCTAGCATTCAAGAGCATTCAAAACTTGATTATTAAGCATTTTGGAGCTATATTCAAGAATCAAGCATCATGTTAATGTCGTCATGCATCATGTTTTTTTTTTGAGATAACATTTGTGATATAGGTATTTCATGATTCAAGCAAGTATTCAAGTCAAGATCCATAATACACAATAAAGATTCAATATCTACATGTTCATTCTAGCCATTTCATAGAAGATTGCAGCCTATTTTCCAAGGGTTTGGTGCGTTACAACATTCCACTTTGTTCATTCATCATCCCTTCATTCTATTTCTATTCATTTCAAGGTTTGTTTACCAAAATAGGGTTTGACCAAGGAAAACCCCTATCCACTAACCAAAATTTTTTTTACCTCTCTTTGATGTGTGATTTACAAATTTAGGTTGAATATCCATTGAAGAGAAAGATTGGAGAAAGTTGTCAAAGTTGTCACCTTTCATGCAATATCATGAAAAGTCAACTACAGGTAGAAATTCGTTCTTTTAGACTTGGGGATCTAAAAGGAGAGAAACTATAGGAGAGCCTATATCATATTTTTAGATCAACCCTAATATCAAGACTAAATTGCCACTTGTGGCATATGAGTCCTAGTATACTAGTTTAAAACATTTTCTATGGATCCTAGTTTAGCATTTGTAGATTCCAGTTTCAGCCTAAAACCGTGAATTGGGACTAAATTGACCCTATTGGCATATGAGTCCCAGTGTGCTTCAAAATTCAAAATCTCAGGATTTCAGACCTTGTTTCAAGCATATTCAACTTTCTATATGCACCTCTATTTATCTCCAGTTTTCTATTCTTATTGGAGTCCATTTTCTAGGTCATACAATTAGGTTTTGCATATCATTTACATTTTTTGTCTTTCTAATCCCTTGCTTAGTGGTGAATACCCTTTTTATATTTAATCAAACCTTAGGATACCTTATAGTAGACCCCTTTTACCAATTGTTCTATTATATTGAGATCTCTAAGGTTTCCTTTAATGAAATAGAACAAAATAGGGTTCCCTAAGTTACCCATCTCCTAAAAGGTGGGCACACTCAATTTTCTTCGTTTAAGACTTTATCAAGTTTTATGTTTGTAATGTCATCATGGTTATCAGAAGTTGTAAAAGAGGAAATGTTGGAGTGAACAAGATTAGGGAGAAGAATAAGGGAATAGAGTCATTAGTATATTTACCTAAATAAATAGGTGTCAATATATTAATCATTAAAGAGGCTAATCAAGTAATTTTTCTTCTTACTACTAATGCCTAGAAAAGTGCATTCCAAAACATTAAAATAATTGTCGAGTACCTTGCAGATGAATTTATCAATGTTAACAATGGACTTCAAAAAATTATGCTTGGATTTTCGAGACTATCTTTGCTACACCTAATGAGGCCTCCAAAGATTCATCCAAGACATCAAATAGATAAAGTGTAATAATAACTATAAGAGGTCGGTGGCATCAAAGGATGGAGGAATTTTCATCATCTCAAGTAAGCTTCTCACTTTAAGATGGTGCTTTACATGAGAATCATTTTTTATTTGTTTCTTGTTTTCCTTATTGATGCCAGTGGATTTTAAGAATACATATATATTGCAAAGTTTTATTTTTGGAGATAGGTAAGGGATTTGGTGTTGAACTCAAAATAGACTATTGTCTAATGAGTTTATGAGACTATGATCGAGAATTATATGCTTACAAGGGTTAATGGATAACTTGACGAATCCCTATCTTTGTAGAGCTCAATATGGATTGTTGTTAAATAAATCGAGAATCAGTGATTTAGGAGTTTGAGAAAATGGTATTCCAAGAACTCAAGAATTTATCTCAAAGCTACACCCTTTCAAGGTCATGAGGAAGCTTGATGAAGTTCCACTTGATTGAGGAATTTTTTCTTCAAAGGAAGATCTTCCAGAAAATGTATATCTATTTTGTAATCAACATGTTTTGTTATGTAAGCCTTAAGGGGGGTGCCTTGGCAAGGAGAAATTTGAGAACTTTTCTAAGCCAATATTACAAGAAAATTTTAATAAGGGGGAGAATGTTATAAAATCCTATTACATTCCTATTACATTGGTGGTGATTAGTTGGTTATGCACTTAGACATTATTCAACTGTGTTTCTCCTCTTTCAATATGTATTCATTGTTCCTTGGTAATCAATGAAGTATTCACCTTCAGTACCAATTGTACTTTAAACATATTGTTGGGGTAACATATTTACCATGAAATTTCACACTATGTATTCCTACATCTACCATTTTTTGGTGACACTTATACTAAATTTTGACATATTAGAATTAATCATTGTCAATTTTTTATTTATCCTAGTCTAGCATGTTCAGTTTCTCCACATGTCTTGTAGGGATAATTTTTGTGAATAAAAAATAATTCATCACCATTAGAGCATCAAATTCTAATGTAATAACATTAACAATAAAATTCATAGCAGCTTGCATCAAAATTTAAAAGGATGATTACCAAAGAAATTGAAGTTTCAAGATATTTCATTTGACACTATAAATATGGGATTTATATAGACATTTCCCAAGTATCTTGTCATCACTCCTTTTTATGATGAATACATAAATTTTCCTTATACCTACCTATATGATTACACACTAATTTTTTTGTAGAGTTATGATATTTTTTCTTGAAAATATGTACAATAAAAGGAATCTATTATCCTATCGGGAAGGTAGTTATTTTGGCATCTAATGGTGCTTTTTTCCACCATATTTTTCTAAAGGATATTTTAGGCCCAAATTGGAATTTTGATCCTTGCTCTATTATGTAGAAGGTTCTAGACCATGGTTTTCCTTGGTGGCACTTGGTATTCTAGTATTGGAGGAGAATCAAACTAAGTGGAGCTTGTGTCTTTTGAAATCCTTAAAAATAATGAGGAACTATGGTAGATCTTTGGAAATGGTGCAATGGTGGTGTTGAATGCTACTTGAAGAATCTTAAGGATCACAACCCTACCCTTTTAGTGTAGTTCATAAAATAATAGAAAAAGGGGAAATTTACTATTGTAAGTGATAAAGTTACTATCATTGAATAGTTTATTTCCATAGCTACTCACTTGAGGATGGAGGAGATAAAGTTTAATTGGGTGGGAAATTCTAAAGATAAATTAGTGATGAATAATTTTCTTTGGGGAGAAGAGAATGTGATGAGTTTACAAAATGGCTACAAAATAGTCAATATACCCAAACCTTGGGATGAAGTGAACACTTATCTTATTAATTACCCCACTCTTGAAGGAAGGCATGGTTGTATTTGCTCCTAACAAATTTCCCTTTGAAATAATTTTTTTCATGGTTTTACTATTAGTTTCCCTCATTTCCTTCTCAAATCCCTACAAAAATTGATGCTAGAAGCTCTTCTCAACAAGGTTGTAATTCTCATTCATCTAAATTTTTTATTCTAGTCTTTCTACCCATGTAATTATCCCACCCCCACTATTATTATGCCTAATAGTATGAATAGTTTGGAGAATCTAATTCACTACCTTGTTAAGATGGTTATGAGGGTGGGTACAATCACTACTAGGAAATACCCTACTTCCCATAGAACTATGAATAAAACCCTTTCTAAGACAGCCAAAGCCCTAACTATTTCCTAGCCACTTCTTTTTCTCATCTAGTAAATCTAATATTTTATACCCCATATTATGTTCCAAAAATTATTTCTAGTCCAATAAAATATCCTTAGACCCTACCTATTCTATGGCAGATAAATTAGAAAATACTCTTCTTGCTAACCCACATACTATTGTTAAGGATGAACTTGAAGAACCAATGTTACTTGATTTTTATTCCTATTTAGCAGGAGACCTTGTACTTTAAATATTTTGACATCCCCACCCTAGCTACCCATAATTTCATGCATGTTGTCCATTCCTTTGCTTTAGTTAATACTTTAGGCCTTGCTTTTGGTCATACAACTTACCCATGTTGCTTCTTGGAATAGCTTGAATGTGAAAAGATACTCCCCTTCCTCTCCAACCCAAATTATAGAAAATATCCTTCTAGCCTAACCTCTAATTTCTTAGGAAATGGTTTCAACATTGAGAGGTTTGTTTTCTACAATTTACTTCAAAATATAATGTTTTAGCCATATTTTTCATAAGAGTATCTAAAAGATAGAATAAATAAGTTGGATTTTAACATGACCAATGTTATAAGCAACTAGGACAATACTTTTACATCACTCTCTTCCATTATATTTTTTAGCAAATAGGACATGAGAAGATCTACCAATGATAAGATGGTTTACCACTTAGAGATTAAAAATATTTAGTAAAATATTCAACCTTTCACACCTCATGGAAACCACAAAGGGAAAAAATATTCTAGTTTAGCCAAAACTACATCTGAAAAAAATGGACACTACCTACATTTTCAAGAAGATAAAATAAAAATTTTCAAGGATCTCAATAAATGTAGGGTAGTGATTAATTTTCCCCTTTTCTTTGTTTTCTATGCTTTTTTTTTTTTTGAGATTATGCAAGTTCTATATAGGTTATAGAACCCATTTTTCTAGACTTCTATTATTTTGTATTTGGTTGGGACCCTTCTAATCCCTTTTTACTTAATTAAAAAGTATTTCAAAGGACTGATACAAGGTTTTTCAATTATTGAGTCATTGTGAAGAGAAAATAAAGGTTTTACTAAGGTATGAGGACATGAGGTACTTCATTCCTATTTGAAGAAGCCCCTAAATTTGTTCATCAACAATCAAAATTATCTTGATTAACTAACAACTAGAGGTGAATTAATTTATAGTCTATAAATACACATGACAAAATCATAAAAGAGGATATTGTCATGGATCATGGTCAGAATAATAATCATATCAGGAATATTAGAATAGTTAGATTGATTTGACATAACTATCTATACTTGTTCCTAAATTCAAACATAAACCATGATCAACTTTTACTCATTAGTCGATCTATCATAATGAAAAATATATATAATACTTCTCCCCCCCGTTAAATATTTTCAACTCATCTTATACATTTAACTCAACTATTTTTATTAACTCAAATGTGATTTATAATTAAAATATTACATATGAAAGCTAAATTAATGTATATTATAAAACTCAAGAGAACACACTCTTATCTCGCACAGTTTCGTTGTTCCTTTAAATCTATGAAGGATTATATAAGGACATAACTTAAACGTGATTTTTTAACAAGATTGAGAGCCTCTAACCTAGGGAAACATCTATCCGACCCTGAGAATACACCTTTTACTGTATTTATTAATTAATTAAAAATAAAAGATATCCATTATGACAAAGTTTAGAATCCTTAAAAACAAAGAAATATAAAATAATATTCAAACATTTCCATTCAATATGAAAAGTTGTAGGCAAGCGAGACGAAGAAAAGAAACATATATATATAAAAATGAAAAGAAAAGAAATAGAGCAACGATGATATTGAATATTAAGACATAAAAGGAAACTTACTGAAACCTACGATAGAATGCAAAAGCTGCTATGAGATTCAGATGAGTATGAAATACCATAACTAACCAATCTGATTAATTAGCGCGGTTGGAAGAAACGAAGAGAGCTGCCTGGCGCATCAACCTGGTGATGTTGAGGTTATGAGCTTCTTCATTTTCTTGTTCCTTCACAGAATGTACATGATGGAATCCATGCTCTTCTCCTTCAAATAACATCAAATCAATGCGCTTGCACTTGCCGGAGCTTTGGATGGCTTCATAGTACTTCACACTTCTGTCGCACAAGCAATCTTTACCTCCCAACACAACTAACATGGGAGGCGGAGGCAGCTGTAATTGGAGGTACTTGACGGGGTTGCTGAAAGGGTGATCTCTGCTGCTTGCGCTTGGTAATGCCAACCTCCACAACGTATCACAAGCTTCTACAGTCAACCTCGCGTCGGCTGGACAAGCAATTTCGGACTGCGTGCGTTCTTCTCCTCCAAAGAATGGCTGAAGTAATATCACTCCCCTGATGCCAAATTCATCTTCATCATCCCAAGACTCTGAGTCTGAGTCTGACATTGTCTTAATATGAATGGCAGAAGCAATCCGCATTAGAAGATGGTGCACAATATTGCCTCCCGCACTCTCTCCAACAAGAAACACGTTACTAAAATCGGCATAAGCCTTTAACCAGGGGTCACAGTGAGAGTGCGAAGATCGAAGCCACTCAACTACTTCCATGGAGTCATCGTAGGCAGCAGGAAGTCGATGTTCTGGAGCCAATCTATAATCCACAGAAATGACTATAGCTCCAATGGTGGCAGCCAACTTCAGACAAAAACGGTGGGAAGCAATAAAAGTGGGTGAAAGGAAACAAAACCCCCGCCATGGAAGTAGAGCGGAAGGGGCAATTGGAGACGTTGCCTGTGCGTAAAGAGGCAATTGGAAGGTAGATTCTGACCCAGATGCCAAGTTCCTCGCGTATCACATCTCTGCTGGCAACACCACCATCCTCAGCCCCTGGCTTTTCAGAGGGAGGAACATTGATTACTAGATGGTGGTCTATGCGAACAATGGATCTGTCGTCATACAGTTTAAGAGCCTCCTCAAATTCTCCCACTAGACTTGGCACATTCTTTCGATTTTCGTTTGCTGCTACTGCTTGTATGCCCATCTCCATCTTTTAACTTTAGATTGATGATATGATTTGCCTTTAAAGGACCTCTTTTTATTGTCCTACGACTTCCTTCTCTCACCCAAAGGGCAGCGCTATCCACAATAACATCGGCGTGAGTGCATTTGACCTGGCATCTTTCAAATATCAATGTTTTTGATTAAGGTAAGCAGGGTTCGGACTTTTGTAGAAAAGTTAAAAAAGATAGGTAATAAGTACAAAAGAGCAACAAGAAATCTAAGAGAAACAACAAAGCCCAAATTATCATTGATATTACATAACTTCCCAGTCACCAACTCAATTATCATGATATTACATAACTTCCCAGTCACCAACTCAATTATCATGATATTACATAACTTCGCAGTCAGCAACTCAAATTCAGGATGGTTTGACATCAAATTGTACAATGATTTCCGCTTAATGTTATTACAAGGATCCAACTACCCTAAAAGATTTCCAGGATCACCAACAGAATCTTTATCCAATCCCAGAACCATTGAAGAGATTTTCAAGATAAATGTTGTGTATACAATTCAAACATGGAATGTGGACCAAGAAACACAAAATGACAGGCATAATAAAAGGCATGACCTTCCTTTAAAAGCAACAGAACATCGTACAATCATTCTTGGGCTGGGCAGGCTATCCTGCAAACAAGGTGCTGGATGAATCCAAACCATATATGAACATGGAAATTATTGATTCTGCTCCTGACATAATCTCTGATGTCGTAGCGTGAATTTGGCACCTTCAGATTGCTCCATTCCACCACCGTCTATCCGCTCTTGACAAGTCTGACGTACCAATAGAATCACCTTAAAGTGACGTAAATTTGCCGTCAATTCTCGCGACTTTGCTATGGACTCCAGATACTATGGAACACACTCCAAGCCCTATGGAATGCACTCCAACATCTGTGGATGAATTTGTTAAATGGATATTTAGTATTTTTTTATATAAATAAATGTAATTAGTATATTTATCTTATCAAAATTATAAGTGTATCTTTTGAATTCATATGTGGAATAATTATTGTAGAGGGATATCTTTAATTTATTTTATATAGATTTTTTAAGAGATAAATATATTAGCATATTTATCTTTTAAAAAGTGTACATAAAATATATTAAGAGATATTCATTTCGAAAAGTATAAGTTTGTTTGAATTCTAATTGAATCTTAAAGCTAACTCTAAATCTATTTAAAGTCTAACACTAATTGAATAGTAACTCTTACTCTATATATATTTGTAATCCTATTTTAACCCTAACCATAATTGAACTATGACTCAAATTGAATCATAACCCTACCGCTTAAATATAATCATAATTGGACCATAACCCAAATTGAATTGTGACCTTAACCATATATGAAACCCAAACCCTAATTGAACACTTAACTAAAGCTTAATCGTAATTGAGCCCTAATCCTAATTCTCAACCTAACCCAAATGCTAACCTTAATTGAACCATAATTGTAACCCTCATTCAACCCTACTATAATTGTTACCGTAATTGAAAGATAATCTTTATGCTAACTATTTAAATGAAACCTATTTTAGCCTAAACTTTCTTCCATGAGTTGTTTATAAAGTGATGAATAATTCATTTTAGTACATGTGCACGTAGCCTTTGTATATCTAGGTTTAAAGGAAATAAAATAACTAATCTATAAGCATAAAAATAATATCTCTACAAGAATATAATTCTCTAGAGCGTGCATATGGTTAGACAAAAGGATGAGATGGTCACTAATATGTTTTTCAATAAGAATGTAAATTAAAGAAGCAAAAATAGAGAACTAATATAATTATAAGAAATAATGGATATGTTCACAAATATAAGAAAGAGTTGGGTGTTACCATCATGTGTAAATATGAAGAAGTCTAAATGATGATGAAAGGCATATGCAATATAAGGAGAGAGGGAGTGAGAGGTAGACTTGGAAGGAGATAGGGAGGGAGAGATATATAGAGATAGACTAGGGGAGATAGAAGGGGAAAAGAGAGAAGAGAGGGAGAGAGAGGTAGGTACTATGAGAGATAGAGAGAGAGAGGTAGATAATAGGAGAGAGACTGATGTAGGTATTAGGAGAGAGAGGAGATAGGGAGCGGGAGAGAGAGATAGAGAGAACTAATATAATTATAAGAAATAATGGAGATGCTCACAAATATAAGAAAGAGGTGAGTGTTACCATCATGTGTAAATATGAAGAATAAGTATAAATGGTGATGAAAAAGATGCATACACTAGGAGAGACGGAGTGAGAGGTAAACCTAGAAGGGCACCAGGAGGGAGAGAGATCTAGAGAGAGAGGAGGGGAAGGGAAACATATAAAGAGAGGTAGGTAATAGGAGATAGAGGAGATAGGGTGGGAGGGAGAGAGAGGTAGGTAGAAGCACTTAATTATACACTACAAATACTAAAATGAGCAAATAAGAATCTCACAATGTCATCTAGACATTTAAAATTAATCAATGATAAGTTGAAAATTATCATACCTAAAAATGTACAACTTTTCTTGTTGAAAAAGCTCCTTTTGTGTGTTTTCTCCAAATGCTTGAATTGAAAGAAAATTAAAATATATATGATAGTTTGTGGTCGAAAGGATTTTGGCTGACAGTCTTTAACCAACAAGTTTTTGGTTGAAAATATTTTGACTGAAAACTTTTTTATCGTAAGTGTTGATGAGTGTTTTTGCACTACACAACATAGATTAAACACATGTGTTCTATCTCTCTTGAAAGGTGACTCTCTATAGAAATTTTTAGAAAATAACCCCAAGGTCTGTAATATCTAGTCTTGACAATGTAGAAAATAGCACAGTGATGATGTGATTTGTTGGTAATCATAATGGGATTTACAATTCAACAATGCTAGAAGTGTTAAACTCAGATGAGGATGCTGTGAAATTTGAAAATGTGTGCAGACCTCAATTGTAATTTCTAGATCAGAGATTTGAAAATGACTTTTCATCAAATGTGGCAATGTGGTGATGCTTTGATCCTAAAACTAACATAGATTTAAAGAAATTTAACAAAAGATGTAGAGTTGAGAGAGATTCCAATATAACACCTAAGGTCAATCATAGTAATGCTTAATGTTGCAGATGGACGAATCCCTATGAAACCTATTTCTGCTTAACCAAGGACAAGCCTACAACTACACAAAAATGCTACAATTTTCTAAGGAAACTGAAATATTTTCAGACCATGGATGTTCATATATATACCCTTGAATTGTTGGAGCAACATGAAAAAACATTCACAATTGAACTTAATGCAATAGTTGAATCATTCTAACTTTACAAAGTAACTTACAATCAACAAATTACAAAAGGTATGAGCAGCAAATTCATCTAACATCATTAATATTTCACCATTATTATGAAAGAACCAAAACTAAGAATTGAGAATAAAAAAAGGAAACCATAACACTTTCAAATTCAACATAGAAGTTCACTAAGTCAATGAACCAACTATATTAATTTCCAAATTGTACTCAACAATCTCTAGTTCTTTCCTCTCCTATAGCTAACTCCTACTGACTTGACTCACTTGAGTACTAACTCTTGAAAATATCTCTTTACAAATAAGAAGGCACTGGCCTTTTATAGATGTTACATTTTAGATGAAGGGTCAGGATTTAATCCACATAAAGGGCCCAAATTATATTTGCATTTAATATTTGAAGTACATTAGGCTTTGGAAAATCATGCCTCTTTTAAATCCAATCAGGAAATTTAGTCACATGTTTGGTTTAATGAGAAACATAAATCTCCTCCTTGATTTCGATGAACAGCTCCTCATTTCAGGAATAAAAAAAGCCTCCTAGATTGTCCCCTTTAAAATACTTTTCGAGCTAGTAGGCATGAATTCTCATGCAGATTTGCATTAAATATTGATATTTTCCATTTAATTTTAGTTTAAAATATCCTTGCTAGTGAATAAGGCCTTGCATGAATCTATATGCATATTAAATTATAGTTCCTTCCAATACATGACATGATTTCATATGTCAGTCCTTTAATGAATTGATCCTTTATCCCTCCAAATATCCTGAGAAGCACTCGTGTCATAAAATATCATAATTTAAACCTCCAAAAATATTAAAATTTATCAATTTATACTTCATCAAGAAAATTTCATTTTTTGAAATTCTTTCCATTTTTGGAAACTTTCTGTTTTTTAAAAGTTTTCATTTTTGGAAACTTTCCATTTGGAAAAGACTACATATTTGAGAACTTTCCATTTTGGAAATTTCTATTTTAAAATAAATTTATTGGTACATTTCGAAATTTTCAATTTTGGAAACAAAAAAGCTATTTGGGAAATTTTTCCATTTTTGGGAAAGTCCATTTAGGGAAAATTTCTATTTTGGGAAAATTTTCAATTTGATTCCATTTGGGAAAATTTCTATTTTGGGAAGAATTTCTATTTTGGATTCTATTTTGGAAAAAAAATCAATTTCAAGACAATTTCCTTTTCCAAAAAATCTCCTTTTCAGGAAAGTTTCGATTTTGAGAAACTTTCCTTTTGGGGAAATTTACTTTTGAGGGGATCTTACTTTTGAGGGCTAGAGCAATGTAGAAGCTGGAGGGTTCAGCGCTGGTGAATGAATTTTCCACTTTTGAGGGAATTTGACTTTTGTGGGTCAGAGCAATGTGGAAGCCGAAGGGTTCAGTGTCAGTGAGAAAATTTTCCACTTTTGATGGAATTTGACTTTTGAGGGCTGGAGCAATGCTAAAGCCAAAGGGTTTGGTGCTAATGAGCGAATTTTCCACTTTTGAGGGAATTTGAATTTTGTGGGCGAAAGCAATGTGAAAGTCAGAGGGTTTGGTGCTAATGAAATGGCATGAGTGACTGTGACATCCGCATGATGGCAGCCTATATAGAAATTTTTGCAATGCTTTAAAACTTAATCTTTTTGAATCCAACTTATTTAGGCATGTGGAGACTTGGATATTAAAGGCACTAAATATTCAATACTTGAATTTTTCACCCATTTCTTGAGTTGCGGAAAAGTCGACTATGGAAGACGAAGGTTGTGGTGTCAGTCGATGACATACCAGCAAAAAATTCCCTCAAAGCCCAAATACTTAACAAATTTCGAGTTTATCCATTTTGGCAAGTGGAAAAATGCATAGAAAGAGCACCTAAACCTATTTCTTGATGATTTGACCCATTTTAGAAAATGCAAAAATTTGGGCTGCAGAAGCCAAGGGGTTCAACACTAGTGAGATGGATTTCATAAACAACGCAAGAGACCTCGACATTTGCATGGTGGCTTTCCACATAATTTTTTTTTGCAAAGCCTTAACACTTAGTAAATTTGAGTTTCTTCAATTCTAGCACATGGGAAAATGGGTTGGAAGAGTGCTTAGACTTATTTCTTGATGTTTTGACCCATTTTGAAAAATGTGGAATTTTGGATTGCAGAAACCTAGGGGGTCTGGTGTTGGTGAGATGGATTTCCGCAAATAGCACAAGAGACCTTGACATTCGCATGGTGACTTTCCACATTTTTTTTTTTTGTAAGGCCTTAACATTTAGCACATTTGAGTTTTTTCAATTCAAACACATGGGAAAATGGGTAGGAAGAGTGCCTAGACATATACCTTGATGTTTTGACCCATTTTAAAAAGTGAAAAAAATTGGACTACAAAAGTCGAGGGGGTTTACTGCCGATAAGATAGATTTATGCAAATAGTGCAAGAGACCCTGGCATCCGCATGTCGATTTTCTGCATAAATTCTTTTGCAAGTTAACTTGAGAAAATGAGACTTTTGAAAACCTTTAAGGAATCAAGGAGACATCAAGAATCCAAAGGAAAAATCTAACCAAAGGTCAGAAGTGAAGGAAAAGTGAAGTAAAAGAGGGGTCTCTTTCTTTAGTGGGGCGTGTGTGTGAAAAACACACAGCAGTAAGCCTTTTGACTGAAAAGGTTCCAATTAAAATGTTATATGTGGAATCCTTGTTAGAAACCACCTCAAACATTTCCATATTTTTCTTAAACTTTCCACTCTAACTAAATATTTTTTAAGTCATAATGAATTTTAAAAAAATTAAAGTACCCTTTTATAGAGCCTGGAGTCAAAAATCCAAATTTGTAGTTTTTTTATATTTTGAATTATTGTTGTAGTGTAGGAAATTATATACCTTTAAAATTTCACACTTTGTTTGGGTCCTTTAATTAATTGGACTTAATTAAGCTTCTAATTTTCCATATTATGCATTCCAAAGCCTTATTATTTTTCATTTTTTGAAAGGGAAACCAACATTTAGTTAATGAAATTAATATTTTATCATATTGGAGAATGAGTGTCCTGGATGTTTAGGCCAGGATCCATTCACCCAAGGGTGAATTGGTCCCCTTCAAGTCCTAGGATCCATTTTTAAATATGTGTTTTCAAGTCTTTTAATGATCAACTTTCATATACAATTGTTGGCTTTTGGAATCTATTTTTTGGGAAATTTGATAAACACCTATAAATACATAGTCTTTTTATAAATTCATATCTAATAGGCATGATTAAATATTCTCAATAGCAAATATTATTTTGAATAACATTCAAGAGCATATTTATCAGTCATTTATCGTAGCAATCAAGGTCCTAACATCATGTTCAATCTTACATGTTTCATATCATCTTGTGAAGGCTAATATGCACTTTTGGTCCTCAAAGCATCCAAGCATTCAAGTATCCAATAATTCAAGCAAAGCAATATCAAGTTCCTTGGAGTGATGTGTTTGAGTTCAGTCTTCTAAGGGAAGCCATTGATGGTTTGGTTAGTTGTAGCAAACAAGTGTTCATTCATAATTTCCTTCTCCATTATCATTATCTTTCTATCAAGGTTTAATTACCAAACAAGAAGTTTGACTAATGCAAACCCCAATTTGAAAACAAAACATTTTTTCCCTCTTTGTATGTGCACATTATAGGTTGAACAAGGATTGAAGATCTTTAAGAGAAATTTTACATTCTTACATTTGTTGCATTCATTGTTGTCAAGTCACATAAACTCCATTACAAAATCTATTTATGGCTTTCCAATAGTGGAACATATGCAAAAGAAAAGATAAGATCCTACCTTAGAGGACTACAAAAGGAATTGTTATGACCCCTAACCTCAACCCATTTTCCCTAGGGTGAATTTATTCTTCAACAGATCACAAAATCTACTTTTGGTGACTGGTACAGGTGTCATAAGCCTTCTTATATCTGCCTAAAAATTGTCGTTTCAATTTTTATACTTTCAAGAATTTACATTTCATGTTCTAGGTTTCATTATGCATTTAGTTTAAGTATTGTATATCATTTCAATTTTGTTTCATATCTAACCCATTATCCTACTACCCTAAGGAACTAAGATCCAAGTTTGATTGACTCACCTTTGAGGTTTAAATTAAATCTCTACTCCTTATGATCTCTTTCCTAATAAAATTTTCCTAGGGAAAGATACCTATTGTAGATCCTTAAAGTCCCATTTAGTCTCCCCTTTTTTCCCTACATTTCATTTTGGTGAACCTATAATTGTACATGATACTTTTCTAATCTGTAGATCTTTGAAACCCTCGATCTAGGTTTTGCACCATCTTGTTTTTCATTGCATTTAGGGTTACATGTTGTATGGTTGCATCATTTAAACTCATAAAAAATAAAAATTATTGTATACATTTTGCATAATAGCTTGCATTAAAGCGTGTTTCATCCATTTAGATGAACATTTCATCTAAAATTGCCCTAAAAAAAGTTGTCATTTCTTTCATACATTGTAAAAAAATTATATTTATATTTCATCACATTTCTAGAAAAACTGACACTGAAGAATTTGTTTGTTGTTAGGAACAGTGAGCTTAAACATCACATTAAATACTCAAATTTAAATTTTTTAGAACCTTGTGCTAGGACTCATTCACCCTAGGGTGAATTTTTCTTAGTACAGGTGATTTTGTAAATTTCTACACATTGGTTTTTCTTTGTATCATTAGTTTGTTCCAGCCTGCAAATCTCTAATTTAGTTTCATAAATTGCATATTTCTGTAGTTGTTTGCATCTAGCTCAATTGTTGAAAAATATTGCATTGTTTGAAATAAAAAATTGGCATTTAAAAATAATTAGTTTTAGATCTTTGCATCTAAAATCAGTCAATTATTATATTTTAGATTTGAAAGTTGCAATATCTTGCTTAATACTTGCATTGCATTTCCTATTTCTAGATTTTTACTATCTTTATTTAGTGTTTTTTGTTGATTTTGGGCACATTTTGGTTTGGTGAAACTTGTATGAGTATCACAACCTAGTGTCCTACTGTCAATACTTCAGTGAGACATAGTTCAAGAATCATGGCATCTCATGCTGGTACATTACCTGTGGATCTAGGGTTTTCCATCTCTTTCACTCGTAGTGTTGACACTATTCAACCCACCATGGACTCTGTAGATAATGATTTTTGATTGCCCAACTGCTTTAGCTCCTTCTAGGGTTTTTCACCTAAAAGGAGAAAGGAATTGGGTCCAAAATGAAAATGTCTACACTCAAGAATAATGTAGATGAGGTTTAATATGTTTAATTATGATGTACTAATACATTGATCTAAAAAGAAAATGATTTAATGATGTTAAATCTAAGAAATCCCAATTCTTTAAAAACATAGTGTGATACGCAGAAATATGAAACAAATGAAAAAAACGATAAAATAATGATGCAAGATAGAAACTATGAACTTGGAAACTTATGAGAAACACTTACGCCAGGCTAGCTGACTTTATCCCAGATCAGGGAAACTGCGCAAAAAGTTGTTTCTGCCAAATGGTACCTGAAACTATAAAAATTCTTGAAAAGGTAGCTTAATAGGACTAAGTCACCACTATGGGTGACTTAGTCCACTGTAGAATTTTTGCAAATCCAAAAGTGGAAACAGAAGCCTACAACCTACACTCTGCTTTCTGATGGAAATTCAGATTTAAATCTTTGAAAAACCCTACAAAACAAAAGATACTTTGATTTCTAATGGGGGATTTTCCTTGGTCAAACCCCTAGTGGGTATTTAAACTTTGTGAGAGATAAAATTTTCATAAAACCCTCGCCTTGACTATGTCTAGGACTAGGAAAAGCTAAAATGAGACAAAACCCTATTCTAATGTGCTAGAATAAGATAAGCAAATGACACTTCAATGATGCAAGAATTCAATCTAAGAAACCCTACAACATTACAAATGAATGCAAATGACATGCAAATGTTATGCAAACCTTAAATCTAAAGATAGAGAGAAAATGGAAGATGGAACCACTTTGAAAACAAGTCATTAGGTGTGATTTGATGGCTAGTTGCGTCTCCTCAACCTAGATTTCTCCATGATTCACCATAGGAATCCATGATCAACCCTTTGCAATGCGATATATTGAACAAAAAGTGATCTTGAAGGCCTACAAAAACCCTAGTTTTCTGCTCTTAAGCTTCAACTTTATTGTAGAGAGATTAATGAAACTTCTTGAGAAAGATACTTTTCTCTTGGCTTTTGATTTTTTTCTTTGTAAAATGACTAGGAAAAAATAACCTAAAAAAATGTATTTATAGGCATTAACACCAAATTACTCATTATTTTAACTTCATAGGCTGACATCCCTCAAAATTTTGAATTAGGTCAGTGATTTTCCTGTCACTTAAAAGTGGAAAATACCCCAAAAGGGACTAAGTTGCCACCTTCGTTGACTTAGTCCCACTAGGAATTTTTTTGGTGGTTTCATGAAATTTGAGTGGTTTGAATTTTATTTATCAGGATTTGAGTGATTTGTGAGAAAAATAGGCCTTAAAGTCCAAAATCATGAGCATTAGGGGCCTATAAATTCATTTTTTAAGGGGTGATTGATAGAAGGTGTCTAAAGTAGGACCAAGTTTATCACAAAATTGTCTCTTTCTTCAAGAGTATATAATTTTTGGTCACACATTAAGCCCCCACTTTAGCACCCATATTACACTATGTGCATATGTAAGCTAAAGTACTCTAAACAATACACTTTACTATAAAAGGATCCTCATTCAAAAGATGGGATAATGAAGCCCCCAATGTCACTATCTACAAAACCACAACATTAGGAACCATATCCTACAACAATTTTTTTTTAGATATCCAAAATTACTTTTTCCTAATCTTCTTCTAGAAATTAAATTTGAGGGTAGATGTATGCCCCCTTGATTCCACTTCTTTTATAGAGGTGGAATCAAAGTAGCAATCTAGCCACATCAAATAAGAAATATAATATTTTAGGACATTTTCAAGTAACATGTAACATAACGATAGATATTTGATGATGTCGGGTGCGGAATCATGATTCCAAAACATCAAACAATGTCGAAAACAAAGTTCCCTAGCTCTTGTAATGTTGTTTTGAAGAAAAAGTACTTTACTAATGTGTAATTTAGAAGAAACCCCAGTTTAATGCATAGTAAAAAGAAATGAAAATAGGTTAAAAGAGATAAATGAAAGTAATTTGTCACTGACTACTTCATTTTACCTTCTTATAGCTTGAGAGTGACAAGTGAGATGAAAAATGTCGAGCAGACGAGGTTGCACACCTACACGATTGGATGTTCTCCAGGATTACATGGCACACGACAAGCGTCAATATGAGGTGAGTTGATTTTGCAACCTTTGCTTTGTGATTTTGTAATGATTTAATGATTTTTTTATGCATATCTAGGTTAATTTAGTATTTTGGAAAAAAAAATCACAAAGCGACTCCTTTTTTGTGAAGTGTCCCATTTCTTCGCAAAGTGTCAGGCCTTTTGTTTGCAAAGTGTCCCATTTCTTCACAAAGTGTCCCACTTCTTCATGAAGTGTCCCGTTTCTTTTTGAAGTGTCCCAAAAAGGTTCTAAAGTGTCTAGGGCCTTTAGGAAAGAACACTAGATGGACTTTACCACACTCGGATGATGAATAATGTAAAAATTAAAGATATTAGATGAGTGTTAGAGCATATTTGTGTAAATTTGATAGGTACCCACCCAATCATAGCAGTGATTAGGAGGGAGACAAATGAGCTTTCTAAGAGATCTGGCTCCAACACTATCAGCAGAGGAGATGGAGCATCTTCAGGCTATGGGCATCTATTGGGAATATCTTATGCCTCCTATGAGATACCACAATGCCATGTTGATGGCTCTCTACGAGCGTTGGAATGCAGACACATGCACTTTTCATCTATTGATAGGGAGATGATGATCACCTTGGAGGATGTACACCAAATTCTCCATGTTTAGATTCAAGGAGAGCGAGTACATTTCCATAGAGACCACACCTTCCATGAGTAGAGGGCTAATTTATAGTTTTGTCTAGATGGTCTAGTTCATGATTCATGGATTAGAGGATAGATTGATTTGTCTATGCTATTATTTTCATGGGCACCAATGGTTTGATGAATTATGATGCACACCATAGCACTAATTCTCATCCTTGATGGACAGGGTGAGTATCTCGAGGGAGGACTAGTCTACTTGATTTGAGGGATGGTAGAGGAGTGAACAATATACGCCTGGGTTTGGTGTATCCTGGCACATCTATATTATGATCTTGGGTGATTTGTATTCTGAGAGGTGGACAGTATGGTGCACTACACACTTCTATAGGTGTGGTTCCTTGAGCATATTACATGCACTAGACCAGTCAGCTATCCATGTGTGATAGCAGTAGGGTATCCTTGGGCTTTTGGCTATCCTCTACAACGATTATGGTAGTATGGTGATTTGTATTTCTAGAGGATACAATTTGAATGACTAGATGATGAGGAGGTCCTTTGGAGACCTTATCAGCTAACACTACAATGGCTAGATCATACTAGATAGTTGAGGAGGATGCAAATGGATAGATTTTTGGTTTGTCAGCATGACCATGTAATACAACTATTCTACTATGATCGTGTCATGCAGTATTTTGGATAGGTGCAAACATCACATTGGGCATGACCCTCTTTTAGGAGATCAACACGGAGTGCCCAAAGACCAGGTGATATAGTGTGACTCACTCTTGATCATGTAGCTGAGAGTGACTCTGATGATTCTGATCATGATCAGCCACTAGTCTTCGACGTAGATGACATCAGTTCCACAGGAGAGCATGAGTGGTGGACAGTGTCTCGACCAGCACTAGTATTCCCGATGGATGAGTCAGTGGGAGATGTAGAGCCACTACTAGATGAGGGAGATGACCAAGAGGATAGGGCCGAGGAGACACACTATAGGGTTGTTGATATATTCACTAATATCATTGATGATGAGTATGATGAGGATGCAGATCTAGTTTAGGGTATGTGCAGGATCATGATGAGCCAAAAAGTGGTGATATTATGGGTATGTGGCTGACGACTTTTTTTTAACCCAAAATTGATGAAACAAAAATATTTTTTTAAGAATATTCTTAGCTTTACACCAATATAAATTATGCTTTACTTTGAATTAAATAAATTATTATTATTCATTTTCTATTTGAATTACGACTAAAGTCCTAATTGATAGGCTACTTAAAAAATATCTATAACTTTCAAACGGAATCACATTTTTTTAATCTGAAACATGTGTCACATTCTATGCTTCAGATATTATAGGATTAAAAAAAATGAATTTCATGAAGGTTTGACCAAGTTAAGGTGGTCAGACATACAAGTTTTAAATTTTTTAAATTTGTAATAAAAAAATCATAATTAATTATTTACTTGGAAAAAAATTGCAAAAATATGCATCACATTCAGACATGAGTCATCTACTTATATCTAAAGTATTATAAAAAATATTACCATTTTATTGTGGTTAGGGTGGTTAGACATACGTGCTTCTTATTTTTCCCTAAAATTTAAGTACTATTGCATTGAAATTTCAATTTTTACCAAATAGATTTAAAAAAAAAAAAAAACCTAGTACTTTAGAAACTACATTCAATTTTCGATAGATTCTATTCTTACATATTTTTGAAATAATATAAATAACTTATTCAATTTTTTTTGTCAAGTTGCCTAACTCTAATTTTTCTGAATTTTTTGCCACTTAAGGGATTTTTTTTTCCATGATGATCCTGCACATACCCATTATGATGGCCAGAAGGGAGACAAACATGAGGAGTAGTATGAGGAGGACAAGGAGGAGGAGCCACCCTTGAGTGAGAGTGATGAGGTAGGAGCTGAGGAATGAAATGAGTGGGGGGATTCCTCTCCCATCAATATGATGAGGTCACGAGCAGCAGCTGTAGCAGACACCAGTACTCACAGGTGAGGGGAGGCTAGCATAGCCTCCATGCCCCCTGTACAAGATGACATTGATATTTCTTAGCCGACCAGAAATATAGGTGATGATACTTGAGTTTATGCATGTATTTTAGTGCATATGCTCTTTATATATATCAGTATGATGTGTAATAATTGTGTACTTTTTCTACCTTGTAGGAGTGATGAGAGATTGGTGAGAGTTCTATCATTAGGCTACTAAAAAAATAGTAACTAAATCCATCAATGAGGAGGAGATGGACCCTGATTACATGCCCCCACCAATCATGGAGGTGGAGCCAGAGTCACTTAGACCATTTGTGAGGCTATGAGTAGCTTATGATAGCATGAGGAGATGACTCCGTTAGGCTGAGACCACATGACAGTCATCTCAAACTCTAGCAGAGATGGAGAGACTACATGCAAATATAACACAGCTAGACGTGTAGAGAGGGATGTGGCTCTTGGGTGAGTATAGGGTCCGGAGTTTTCACTTAGAGTTAGTGAATCACGATCACAATCGCACATGACTGTCTCATGACATCCAGGTACCGGATCACGAGCACTAGATCCTGAGGGGTCTAGTTTTCATAGACCTCGGTGATGTATATTATGATGATATGTACATAAAACTTTGGATATATATATGAGAAGTTTATGTTTTTTAATGTTTTATGATTGATCTTAATGTGTTTGAACGTTAAATGGAAATGTGATTAATTAAATAACTTTTGTAAGATTACTTTAATTAATATCTACATGATTTAACAAAATTTATGTGATCTAATTAAAACATTTTACTGTTTCATTTGAGATACAACATGATAATTGAGTATGTTATCCTAAATTAAATTTAACTTAAATCATAACACACAAGATGAAATTGAATAGCATGAAACCTAAAGTAATTATAAATAATCACCTTAGTGTTCAAGACATACATGCAAGGGATTTTTCAAGAACAAAGCAATGTGAAAGCGTATAGGATAAGACCCAATAACTTTAACAATATTTCTTTACAATTCATACTATTCAAAAGGGATTAGACATAATACCAATGCAAATGCATGGCATTGATAGGTTCTTTAAGGGGTGTTCCATCGAGTTCCTTTAAGACACATGCACCAAAACCAAAGCTTTTTTATACAACATATGTTCCTAACCAATTAGGAGTAAATCTTCCTCATTCATTAGGGTTGGTGTTGATTTTACAATGATTTATAGATAGAACTAAGTCACCCTTGTTAAATTTGTGAGGGATGATGTTGAGATTGTAATAGTGTTGTTTCTATTCACAATAAGCTTGAAGATGCTAAAGAGTGTTAATGTGTTGTTTGTCAAGCATTTCAAGTTGGTGTAATCATTCTTCCTTATAAGTGTTATTGTCAATGAGACATTGAAGAGAAATCCATAATGTTAGGATTTCTAACTCTAAGGGCATGATTGCCTCAGCACCATATACTAGGTTATAAGGTGTGGATCCAATGGAGGAGCAAAAACTTGTGTGATAAGACCAAAGTGCATAATGCAGTTGTGTGTTCCATTCCTTGTGATTATTATTAATGGTTTTCCTCAAAATTTGTTTGAGGACTTTATTAGTTGATTCGGCTTGACCATTGGATTGTGGGTAGTAAGGAGTCAAAAAATGATGTTGAATATGGAAAGTCTCCAAGAACTTCTTCACATCATTATTCTTAAATGGTGTGCCAATATCAAAGACTAATGTGGAAGGGAGCCCAAAACGAGCAATTATATTCTCAAGAATGAATTGATATATTACCTCAATAGTCATAGATCAGAGAGGAATCACCTCTACCCATTTTGTGAAATAATCAGTAGCAGTGATGATAAATGTATGTCCATCGAATGATGGTGGGAATATTTTTCCAATTATATCCAACCCCCATACAAAGAATGACCAAATAGGGATTTGGGCATGGAGCTCAGAAATAGGAGCATGAAATAAATTGTTATGTTCTTGACATTTATGACATCTCTTAACATACGCATAACAGTTATTTTCCATATTTTTCCAGTAGTATCTTATACGAAGGAGTTTTTGTGCTAGGGTATTTGGGCCAAAATGACCACCACAACTACTTGCATGAGCCTATTCGAGTGCCATATTGATTTTAGAATCCTTAAGGTATCTAATTAAAATACAATGAAAGGATCATCTATATAACACATTGGCAAGAATTATGTACTTGGTGGCTAATTATTTTAAATGAGTGCAGGTGTTACTTGTTATAGGTTAGAGAATGGTACCATCTTTTATGTAATTATAGATAGCATCATACCATACACTTGAATCATCCTTGGTTATTACTAATGTGTCAACAATGGTATCATTCATGGAAGGTTTCATGATTGAATGAACAATGAATATAATATATTTTGAAGGATCAAAAAGGGATATAAGAGAAACAACACCTTCCATTGCATCTACATGTCGATTATCTTTTCGCAAGATGTTATCAATGGTGAAGGAGTTAAATTTTTCCAACAAGGACATTATGAGATATTTATATTTGGATAATTTATCATGTTTAGCTTGATAGACACCATTTATTTGTTTGATCACTAATTGTGAATCACCAAAGGTCCTGATGTCTTTAATGCCCATGATTAAAGTAGCCTATATTCCAGTGATTAAGGCCTCATATTCAACAGTGTTATTCGTACATAGGAAATTCAATTGATAAGAAAAGGGAATAGGCTTTCCTTCAGGTGAAATTAATATTACTCTAGCACTAGAGCCTATTCTAAACTTATATCCATCAAAAATTAATGTCCATGTAGAAACACTTGTTGTGAACAAACTATTGTCAAGAAAAGAATCATTGCCTAGTAACACAAGAGGTGAAGGAGTATCAGCTAAATGGTCAGTCAAGGCTTGTCATTTAATTGCTTTTTGTAAAAAAAACTTAAGGTCAATCTCAATTAGCAACATAAACCATTTAGCTAAACATCCTAATAAGTCTATTTTGTTAAAAAGATGTTTGAGAGGATTAAATTTTGTCATGACTTGTATTTCAGCATTAAGTAAATAATGTCACAATTTACTAGTAGCGAATGCAAGGGCTAAACATTGTTTCTCGATTGGGGAGCATCAGGTTTCATAATAGATTAGAGTTTGACTAATGTAATAAACAAGATGTTCTTTTCCATTATCATCTTTTTGAGCTAAAAATATTGCAAGAGCATGAGTAGATGTGGCAATGTAAAGGATGAACGATTTGTTTGGCATATTAGGCTATAAATTAGGAGTTGGAAGTATTCCTTCAAACACTCAAAGGCCTATTTACAATCCTTATTCCAATAAAAAGTCACATCCTTCTTGAGGATATGTGTGAAAGGTAATGTTCAATCGGCTAAAGAGGCTACAAAATGACAGATAGCTTGAATTCGTCCCTATAATGTGCATAATTGAGAAATATTCATAGGAGGTGGCATGTTTATGATAGCATCAATTTTATTTGTGTCCACTTTGATGCCTCTATGATATATGATGAACCCTAAGAGTTTCCCACTATCTACTCCAAAGACACTTTTTTAGATTAAGTCTCATGTTGAATTTATGCATTCGTTCAAAGATCTAGTGAAGAACATTCACATTGTCTTGTCTTGTTAAGGACTTGTAAATGATGTAATCCACATAATCTTCCAATATTTTATTTTTGTAATCATGAAATATCAATGTCATTTCTCTTTGATAAGTTACGTCTGCATTATTTAGTCCAAAAGGCATCATAACCCAACAAAAGGTTCCCCAAATAGTTGTGAATGTTGTTTTGTATTGATCTTGTGGGTTGATGAATATTTGATTATAACTAGAAAATCCATCCATGAATGACAACAAAGAAGATAATTTTATTTCTAATGGGGTGTTTTCCTTGGTCAAACCCCTAGTTGGTATTTAAACTTTGTGAGAGATAAAATATGCATAAAACCCTAGCCTTAAGTGTGTCTAGGACTAGGAAAAGTTGAAATGAGATAAAACCCTATTCTAATGTGCTAGAATAAGATAAGAAAATGGCACTTCAATGATGCAGGAATTCAATCTAAGAAACCCTACAACATTACAAATGAATACAAAAGGCATGCAAATGTTATGCAAACCTTAAATTTGAAGATAAAGAAAAAATGGAAGATGGAACCACTTTGAAAACAAGTCATTAGGTGTGATTTGATGGCTAGTTGAATCTCCTCAACCTAGATTTCTCCATGATTCACCATAGGAATCCATGATCAACCCCTTGTAATGTGAGATATTGAACAAAAAGTGAGCTTGAAGACCTGCCAAAACCCTAGTTTTATGCCCTTAAGCTTCAACTTTGTTGTAAAGACACTAATAAAGCTTCTTGAGAAAGATTCTTTGCTCTTGGATTTTGATTTTTTGCTTTGTAAAATGACTAGGAGATGTGAAAAATGACCTAAAAACATGTATTTATAGGCATTAACACCAAATTACTCATTATTTTAACTTCATAGGTTGACATCCCTCAAAAATTTGAATTAGGTCAGTTATTTTCCCACCCAAAAGTGGAAAATACCCCAAAAGAGACTAAGTCACCACCTTGGGTGACTTAGTCCCACTAAGAATTTTTTTCATGGGTTTCATGAAATTTGAGTGGTTTGAATGTTATTTATCAGGATTTGAGTGATTTGTTAGTGAAATAGGCCTTCAAGCCTAAAATCATGAGCATTAGGGGCCTATAAATGCATTTTCTAAGGGGTTGTTGTGTAGTCTCACAACACACCCCATTTTGCCCCTTTTTTGGCAAAATGTGGACCCCCCCCTTTTTTTTTGCCCTTTTTTCTTTGTGGTTTTTGCTTGCTTTGGCGTTGTTTTTCTTGGTACTTGGTCGGTTGCTAGTTTTCCTCTTAGTTTCACTTGGCCTCTTTGTATGATCCCCTTTTCTACCCCGTCTTTTTGTGTTTCAACATGGTCTTAATGTTTTATTTTGTTACTGGAAACTAGAATTTTGGAATCTTGCATGAGTCGAAAGAGTTTGTACCTTCAAATAACTCTAGTTCTGCCTATTATTTCATTGATCAAATTTTATAAACCTGGTAATATTCCCTTTTTACCGGAGTCCGGTGCTTTATTGTTTCTTTGAAGTAAAATTCAAAAACTGAAAAGTCTACTTTGAATTTTCGTCAAGTATATCTTTCAATTTCAATTTTTGGTCTTTCTTTTGTTGCAGTTTTTTCTCTCTTCTCCAAGAAGTATTTCCCAGATCTTGACCTATTATCTGATTTTCTTTCAAAAGGCATTATCAAAAGCCTCAACCTTGGTGGTCATCATTAAATGCATATCATTAATGGTGTATACCTTGTATAGAGTCAGCGTGACATATAACTGCCACGTATAATAACCGTGCCATCTTTCTTCTCAAATAGTGAGCCAACTAAAAAATCTAGGTGTTAGTGATTTGAACCATAATTTGTAATGATTACACCTTTATTCAAGGAATTAATGCGAAATAAAATGTAATTAATGAAGGAGGAAAACTACATGGGTATGTGCGGGGTCATCATGCAAAAAATAGGCCCTTAAGTGGCAAAAAATTCAGAAAAATCATGTTAGGCAACTTGATCGTAAATATTTGAATAAGTTATCTATATTATTTCAAAAATATGTAAGAATAGAATTTGTATAAAATTGAATGTAGTTTCTAAAATACTAGGTTTATTTAAAAAATAAATAAAATCTATTTGGTGAAAATTTGAAATTTCAATGCAATAGTACTTAAATTCTGTGGAAAAATAAGAAGTAGGTGTCCGTCGACCACCTAACCATAATAAAATGATAATATTTTTTTGAAGATTTTATATATAAGTAGAGGACTCCATCTGGATGTGATGCATATTTTTTTTTGTAATTTTTTTCCAAGTAAATAATTAATTATGAATTTTTATTACAACTTTTAGAAAATATAAAACTCTCGTCTGTCTGACCACCTTAACTTGGTCAAAACTTCATTAAATTTAATTTTTCTTTTTAATCTATAGTATGTGAAGCATAGAATGTGGCATGTTTGATTCAAAAATATGATACCATTTGAAAGTTATAGATGTTTTTCAATCAGCCTATTGATCAGGACTTTAGTCGTAATTTAATAGAAAATGAATAATAATTATTTATTAAATTCAAATTAAATCATAATTTATATTTTTGGAAAGCTGAGAATCTCCTCTAAAAACCCTTTTCGTTTCATTAATTTTGGGTGAAAAAAAAGTCGTCAGCCACATACCCTACAAATATTGCCACTTTTTGGCGCACCATGATCCTGCACATACCCACCTATGTACTTGGCACAACCTCGAGCATGCAATTTCTTTTACAATACTCCACTTCATGTCATATTGCAAATTTGCTAAATAAATTGAATACACGAAGCTACTTTGGCATGCAAAGAGAGGCAAAATTTCAAGAAACTAAGTTGTGACTACCAAGGGTTTTGAAGTTGTATTTTGAAGAATTGCCATTTTTAACCAGAACCAGGTATGTTTTGAATAATTGATCTATTGATAAGAGTTTCTCAAGCTAGAAATCTTTGATAATCGTATTTTCCCATTTTGAAATTGGAATGTTAATTTTTCTTTGAGTTGTTATATTTGATCAAAGAATGAATTGAAAATTTCATGAAGCGTAAGTTTTGGTTAAATTTAACCCTAACACGCATTCATGGAAAAGTATTTTAAAAATTTGTAGAGCAAATTATATCTGAAATGAGCACTTTTGACACAAGAGTAGAAGATGAATTCAAGTACTACAATTCATAGGTAGTACCCATTAATGTGGTGGTCATTGATACCCACATGGGATTGTCTTTTGACATTAATATCCGTTCACGGCTATTGCAAGAGAATGCTACCCAATGCAGCAAAAATGTCATATCCAATGGGTTACTTCTTTTAGGAGGGTTTTTTCCAGCAATGGAAGCTCCAAAATTAGTCATGCAATGTATAAAATATTATAATCCAGGAAAAAGGATTGTTGGAAAGGAAGGAAGAACTTATGCATACCTATCTCAAAAAGGAATTATGTGTACATTTGGTCTCCCCTCCTACACATACATGTTCAATGTCAACCTAAAATCCAAGGCCAAGACATACGAAAGCATTGAAGAGAATAACAAAGAAATTATGAGCACCCAATGGTGCCAACAGATAATCACACCAAAGACCAAGGTAATTCAAAGGCTGATGTTTAAACAAGAGCTACAAGACATAATAAATTTACTGAGAAAAGTAGCGGGTTTGAGAGATGCAAGCAAATTTGAACCCTAGGTGTTCGTGATAATATGTCAAATGATAGAAGGTCCTATAGAGTTGCATTGGGGAAAATTGATAAGTGACAGGCTATATGAACAAATTACTACATTCCCCAAGACTAGATTCTTCTACATGTCATAATATGCTATTTACTCTTGTGCTATGAGAGCCAGTAAACAAGGATTAAAACATATTAGTACTCTGGGCACACAAGTTGGCAATAGTTTGATATATGCACATTTACCCCAAATCATTTTTCACATGTATAAAGGTGATTACAAAAAAAATAATTATTTTTTGTCCATGAAATTGGTGAGAACAATGGAAGGTGAAAAATCTAAGAGATTATCCCTAGAAGCACAAAGTGCCATTTGGTCTATGGGAGGCTAGTACAGATAGTTCCTAACTTACTCCTACATCAAAGTGGAGGGTTTCACCAGACACCCATTCATGTTGCCTAGGTATCCTACAGATAAAATTGTTTTATTGGAATTAGTGATACAATTAAAACCATCTCAAGATCTTTATAGCCATGCTTGCAAGAAGGCCTCTTTTAAATTTCCCATCACAATAGGGAATTATAAGTGTGGTGCAATCAAAGTAACTGATCTGTGTGAGGAAGAACTAAGGACATACCATTTTGAATAATTTCTACTCTAGAGAGTGTATTATGATATTGAAGGAAATATTGAGAGAAATATAGCTAGTTTTTGTGCTCACGTGCCTCATTTAGAAGATTATTGGCTTAACTATGAAGACGAGCACATGTTCAGAAGGAAAAAGTATGAAATAATGAATTTAGAGTTTGCTCCAATGCTCAAACTCTATGACATCCTAGACCAATTGGAAGAAGATTATGGCTAGGTGTTGAATCAGTTTTATAATGATGATAGGGTATATGATGAACCCATTCTAGACCCAGGTGTTGATGACAAAGACATGGAAACAATTGATGATTTTACTAGGCTAGTCCTAAGGTATACTCAACACTAGATTGATGATTTTGGAAAAAGTTTAAGAGAAAGAGGAATTGAACCCGTCTACTCAGAAGATAAAAGAAGAAAACAAAGAGATGAAACTTCTTTTGAAAGTGGAGAGCCTACCAAGAAGAAAAGAAAGACTAGTAAGGTTACTCCAAGTGTTAGAATTGAAGAAATAACCCTTGAAGAAATAAGACAAGAAGTTCCCTCAAAATTATTAGAAAAATAGAAAGATGCAGAGACAGATAGAGATAAATCAAAAACAAAACCTAAAGGTACATCTTCTTCTACAGCTAGACCCAGAACTAGAATAACTATTGATGAAGGAACATGAGTAACAAGAAATGTTGGTACACAAACTAGGTCTACATCTGAAAGGGTTGTAGCATTATTCACTTCTCCCCCTTCTGTTAATATGGCCAATATGAAGCAAGCATTGGGATGGACTCCTATGGATTTATAGGAAATCTCTGAGGAAGATGAGGCCAGAATCAACGAACAAGTAGATAGATGGGGTGCTATGTGGGAAAAGGTAAAGGAAAATAAATACAAAGCCAAGCCCATAGTACACCCAGTGATAGAAGAAATTTAGGATATGAGCTCTAATCCCATAAATATTGAAGAATAATTTATTCAAGGGATGCTCACCTCAGAGGCAAGAAATCTTAGTGTGCTTGAAATGGATATAGGAGATGACACAGAGAAAAATCCTATTGATAAGAGAGTTGTTGAAGACACTCATGATTCTCAATTTTCTTTTGATAATGTGAAAAATGTTAATGAACACTCATAGGTATTTGAAGAATCAGATAAAGGCCATGCTAAAATTGAAATTGAAACTAAAACTCCAGAAGAAGAAGCTACATAATTTGTAGGAGATGCTGAAATTGAAAATGAAGAGAATCCTGGTGTAGCTGTAAATAAAGAACATAAGATTTAGAGAGAAGAATCAAAAAGTTTGGATAGATAGGAAAATATAAGTCTCCAAATAGAGGAGGAAGTGCTAAATCCTACCAATCTTGAGTCTATGTCATATGTTGCTAAAGAAATCCCCATTTCAATAAATATGGCAAGTCAAAAAGATGAAATTCCTGAATCAAGTAATAGACAGAAACAAGAAAGAGTTATAGAGGTGCAAAAAGATAATGATACACCTAATTGGTTAATTAGGGAATTAGCTTCCCCAATGGAAGTAGAAATATTACCTCTACATTTCAATAATTTCATATAGGAAGTAAGTACTCCTAAATCTAGGCACAAAGCAAAGGAAAAGCATGTTATGCAGAGGAATGTAGATGGTAATAGAACTATCTAGATAGCTACTCCAAAAAATGACAAGGATAGACATGAAATAATGTCTAAGTAGTATAAAATCACAAGTGTTAATCTTGGACACTCATCTTGGCAGCAAGAACTAGAAGAAATAAAAGTAAATTTAAATGCTACTATGGCTAGAGTACAAAAATATAAACAAAAGAAAAGAGAATTGAAAGAATGAGTTGCTACCTTGGAGAATTTTATCAAGTCACTAACTTTATCTAGTCAAGAACAAGCTAAACTGCCCCAACATCTGGTGCTAATGTCACAAAAGCAAGTAGATGCCATTGTTGCAGTTCGTCATAAAATGAATATGTTTGAAAAGTGGATTGAATATTGGATAAAGCAGGGAGATAAATTTATTATAGATGCAATAAGAATTTAAAAGGAAGCATACCACAATTTAGAGAAATTGAAAATATTTGAAGATGAATGTAGACTTCACCAGGAGCAAGTCATTGATGAAAGGTGAAATGTGGAAATTCTCATATAGACAGATATCCAAGAGTTAATACAAAATAATATAATAGAAGAACCTAAAATTTCATTGTCAAGAAAGTGGAAGAAGTAGTTGAAATGGGAGGGTAACATGTTAGTACAATGTATTGAAGGATTTGAAAGAGTCACCATTGAGTGCAGAAGATTCATGAGAGAAAATCAAGAATTTATTAAAGTATTTTCATGTCAAGGCTTTGATCCCCAAACATTAGGGTAGGACGGGAAGGAAGCTCAAGCTTTCAAAGAATGGATAGAAAGGATAAATAGAGATCTTGTTCAATTGTTGATGAGGGAAGTCATCGATGTAATAATATAGTGTAGAAATGTTATAGCCAAATTTGAAGCAGAAAAAGCACATAAAAATGATGTCATACTTCAAGTGACTGAAGAATATACTAGGTTCAAGCTTACTTGGAGAGAAATGCAAAGGATTTCAAAAGAACAGATGCATCAAATATTAAGAGCTTTCCAAGGATACCAATCAAAGAAATAAATAGGAAGTTTGGAACCAAAGCCATAAGTGAATACGGAAAGAACCAGATACTGGATACTAGAAGTGTAATGGAATTTATTTGTTTTTTCAATTTGTAGGTTCATCCTGGTCCTTGTAGGTGTTTTTCATTCCGGTATTTCAAAAATAAGGTTGTAGCCTTGATGGAGATCAAGTGTTCATGTTGAAGTATGGAGAAAAGTGTTTCTTTTGAAAAAGTCAAAGCTTTGACTTATTCTAGAATATTCTTGATGACAATTGGCACATGCCATGTGACACATTTTAATTTGTTGTTTCTGGTTTCTCTAAGATACTTTTAAGTTGAACTTTTGAGTGCCTTGTTTCTATAAAAGGCCATCTCCTCCCAATTTTTTTATTTTAAGTTCAGAATTTGTGGATGTCAAAGTAGAAAAAACTTCTTTTAAGTTTTGTTCTTTTTTCTTGTTTTCTAAACCATTTTAGTGTAAAAATTTGTATGCACATAGACATTAATTGATATCAGAGCTTTATGGATAGCTACCTATCTAGGTATCTTTTGTAGCTAGTTTTGTAAGTTCAGTTGAACAAGAATGTATGCTATGCCATTTAAGGGTGCATACATAACCTATTCAGTGTCCATAAATGAAACCCTCCTCTTTAAAATATTGCAGTATTTTATACGTAGCTATGAAGCAATCTGGTGAAATATAAAGTGATTTTCTCTATTTTGATTAATTCTTTGGGGCATCCATGGAGAATAACTAGGAGAAACTTTTATTTTTTCAGTATTTTTTTTTATGTTTTACTTTAGATTAGATGTTTAATATTTTGAAAATGTCCCAAAAATTATAAGTGGATGGAAATAGTTTTATTGAAAATCATTTATTTTCCATTGAATTGTTGAATGCTTAATGCTAAATCTACTTAAGTGATAGTAAAATTTGTGTTATTCATGAAATATTATGTTGAATCTTTCAATTTAATGATGTCGTTTGATGATAAAATGAAGTTCTATGTGAAATTTTAGTAATTCTTGGCAAAGCTAGAAATAACCATACTCCCTTTGAGATTAACAACAAATTGTCACATCATTACCTGAGAGCGACCCTAGTGCAACCATGAACTAGTTATCAAAGACTTGGGATTAAACAAAAGTCAATTTGTGTTATGTAAATGAAAAATTCTCTCTTAGGTTGTCTTTGTTTCATATCTTTCAAGAAGGATAGGCTCTTCACAATCTTGTCTGTGGAGATTTTATTCGATTTGTTTACTGTGAGTAAAACTATCATCAATAGGAACTGGCATTAGAAGGAGGGTCTCTTGTTATTTTTTTTTTTGTTAGGTCTTAAGATGGATTTCTATAGAACCACTAGATCTTGGTCTAGTGATCCTCAGGTGACCTTAGTTGAACTTAGTGGTCGAACATCATCCAGAACTCAAAATTCTACAAGTTCAAGTACAAGTCCAAAGATTCCAACCATTGTTACACCATCACCTCCTATAGTGATGACATTGTTTAATGTGGAATCACCAATACAATTTGTCGTATATAATGATTTACCCAAGAATCCTGACAAGTTGTATCCTAACTATTATTTCCACAAAGATGCTGAAGAATATATCAGTATATTCAAAGATACATGTTTTTGAGCAAGAATTCAACATGAAGATGTTGTGTGTCGATTGTTCCCATATACTTTGAGTGATGAATTTTACCAGTGGTATATAAATTTTCCTCATAATTCCATTAGATCATGGCAAGACATGGAAACTCAATTTTTAGCTAGGTTTAGAACACCTACTGATCCTACCTTGTTACACCATCAATTCACTCTTGAATAAAAAGGTTTGAGGGAGAACATATAACCAATTTTAACGAAAGATTTCAAAAGGCTTATTCTAGGTTACAAGCACCTTATGTAGTGGAAAATTTGTCTGCTATCGCAGTTTATTATACATCAGTAGATCCTTTGACTGCTATGTTTATGAAGCAAAGAGCTAATCCTCCCACTACTCTGCTAGAAGCCTATGTTGAAGATGTAAGTGCAAATTTAGAAATGAAACATCTTGGAAATGGATAGTTTACAAATGACAAAAATAGATTAAGTATTTACCCTACCCCAAATGTGAATGGAGTCCCTATAGTTCATCCCATGACTCCTAACGTTTATCCTGCAATGGTCCAGAATGGGAAATTTCCTCAAAATACTCTTTTTCAACTAGGAAATAGTCAATATTTAGTCCCTCACCCTGGTCTAGCTATTATAGAGCTACGTCCTAATGCAAAAAATAAAATTCTCACAAACTCAAGAAAATCAAAATGTCAAATTTTCTAAGGAAAAGGAAGACATGAAAGAAGTTATAGCTCAACTCAAAATATTGACTACAAAAGTTAAACAATTAAGAAATCAAAATTTCTATTCAATAATTCAAATTCTCCAAATCGAATGTATAACACTCCTAGGCCATCTAGACCATGGAATACACACCCTAATAATGGGGGGGTATCAACACCTTTAGATAATTCTAATTCAATTGATGAAAAGTTTACATCAAAAGTGAACTTAAATGATCTTGTAATGAAAAATTGGTGTAGAATTCATAATAAAAATGCTCATTCTGAAGTGGATTGTTCACAATTCAAAATCGCTTTAGATATTTTCCCTGCTACTACTCATTATAATGAGCATTGTGATTCTCAACCTCCTAAGGGAAATGAATTAGTTTTGGTAGGATATGATTCTACTTTAGTCTTGGAAATTTATGAACATTTCAAATTACCTTCAACCATCACAAGTCATGCTCATAGATATGAAGGTGATGATTCAACTATGACTTTAGAGACATACACTTTTCCTTATCAGGATGAAAATGAGCCCATGGAAGAAATGGATGAAATACACACTTTTCAAGAATATCAGAAGGGACATAATTACAACATGAGTAATAATGCTAATAGTGGAGGTAAATTCAATAGACCTTTAACAATGTCCATCTAGCCAAATAACTTTAATACTCCACCTGATGAAAAATCAAGCAATAATCATGGGTTACCTAAAGTGACCTCTCATTACAATTCATCAAATGTTTCAAAAGGTGAAAAGATCGATCCCGCTAATCAAAATAATCTGACTAATTACTTAGCAAAATAAATCAAGAAAGTAAAGACTAGCCTTTCTTTGTCAGAACTACTTAAAACACCTATGATCAAGAAATATTTCTTAAATACTTTGGAAGATTTTCCCAAAGAAGTTAAATCCAAGGATGTTCAAGTGAAATATAGTGAAGCTAAAGTGAAAGATAAGAACATCGTTCCCATAGCTAACACACAAGTATCCTTTTATAAAGGAAAGCTAGAATCCTCGCCATTTTTTCTCACTTTCAGAATATTTGGTAAGAATCTTCATAATTTCTTAGTAGACTCTGGAGCTTCTACTAACATGATGTTATTATCCATATGTCAAACATTAGGGTTAACTCCTACAAATTATTTAAAGAAATTCACTCAGCTTGAAAAGACAAAGGTAAATGTGGTAGGAGAGTTGAATAATATCCACATGCAATTAGCTTCTAACCCTAGAATCCAATATGTCATTGACATTCAAGTCGTTGAAATACTTGATACCTATGGTATGCTTTTAAGTAGATAATGGTCTAAAACGTTAAATGGATACATTTATACTGACTTCTCACACGTGGTTACCATGGAAAGGAGTGCCTAATCAAATTAGGATTGAAAGAGAACCTCATATGAAATACATGATCATAGATTACAATTAGAAAAATTAAGTTCTATATATCAATGTAGAATGAGGAGTTTATAAAGTATGCAATTCAGGAGTTAAAATTGAAGAAGTTTTCACTTGTGATGTTGAGAAATCTAACAAGATAATTCTTGGAACATATATTTTAATTGAATCAGATTGTGACTCCTCTGAGGAGGAGAATAATCCTTATGATAAATTTCAAAATATTATTATTGCAAAAGCTCAAGAGAATAATAAAAGTAAAATTTCACTAATTTTTTTTTATTGCAAGACTGGTGTCGATTGCATAATGTTTCACATTCAAAGAGAAACCAGATGATGTGTCTGGAAGTAATCTACAAAATTGAGAGTCGATATTATCTAGGACATGATGATGTCACAAGAATTGAACCACAAATGCATAAAAATGAAAATCAAAACATACAGAATGAAAAAAATTGTATGACGATGTTGAAAAATAGTAAAATATTGAATATAGATGATCAAGCTTGGATTCTCAAATTTGAAGGATCAAAATCAAAACAAGGAATTGGAATTGGAGTGGAACTTATCAACCTGCAAGGTAAGTCCTTTCTTGTTGCATATCAATTGTAATTTCAATGTACTAACAATGTGGCTGAATATGAAGCTCTTATACATGGCTTGACCTTAGCAATCAAGAAAAATGTTAGAATCCTCAAAGTGTTTTGTGATTCAGAATTGGTAGTAAAAAAGTCAGAAAGCAATATATTTTCAACTACAAAATATTATCTAGTTATCAACACCGAGTGTGGGATCTAATCGAAGAGTTTGATGCATTTAATATTACTCATATCCCAAGAAGATTTAATGAGAGAGTCGATGCTCTGGCTACTACTAATAGTACTTTGGAACCTTTAGAGACTTCATATTTGAAAAGATTCATAGTTGAATTGGTACAATTACCTTCGGTTCCTGATAATTTTACTAATCTACAAGTGTTTGAAGATGATAGGAAAATATTGGAATTCATTTCTAATTCTGGTATTTTCAAAGCACAAATTATTGAGGAGATAGATCACCTTGATAGTGAAATTCAAGATGAATAATTGACTCAACTCAAAGATAATAATATTTTGAAAGGAATAATTGAGTTAGAACAATTGTTCAATATTGATTAGATAGTCAGACAAAAATATTTACCTCAAAGTGGAGGATTATCTGAGTTATATAATTTGAATGATTGAGAAGATCCTAAGAATATAATCATAGGGAAGGTTTGTACTGAAGAAGAGAAAATAAATATTGCTCAAGCACTTAAAGATTACTAGAAAGTTATAGCATGGAAATATGAAGATTTGAAAACATATGATACTTCCATCATTACACATACTATACCATTGAAGCTTGATGAAAAACCTTTCCGATAGAAACAACATCTAGTCAATGCACTTTTAGAGCCTCTAATTCAAAATGAAGTTCAAAAATTATTATTAGCTAAGATAATTTTTTCAAACAGACATTCAACTTGGGTGGCAAATTTAGTCCATGTAAGGAAAAAGAATGGAGACATACGATTGTGTGTAGATTTCTGGAAACTCAACAGAGCATCTGAGAAAGACAATTGTCCACTACCCTCACTTGAAGAAATGTTACAAATAGTTAATGGTTCAAAAATGATGTCCTTTTTGGATATATTTTTGGGATATAATCAAGTAATGGTTGTGAGGGAGGATCGGATGAAAACAACTTTCACCACTAAGTGGGGGACTTTTGCTTACAAAAGGATGTCATTTGGATTGATAAACGCTGGAGCTAAATTCCAAAGAACCATGGACTATGTTTTTTGAGAATTGATAGGAAAATGCATCATCATTTACATGGATGACCTTTCAATTTTTCTAAAGACATGAGAGATCATGTCTGAGATCTTAGAGCAATATTACAAAAGTGTGAAACTTATGGAGTTTTCGTAAATCCTAAAAAATGTATTTTCGAGGTGATTGAAGGAAAGTGATTAGGACATATCATTTCAAAACATGGTATTTCAATCAACCTAGATAGAGCGAATGCACTACTCAAATTATAGCCCTCGGGAAGTAGAAAAGAATTAAAGTCATATTTCGGTAAGATGAACTTTGTTCAGAAATTTATTATAGGATTTGCCGAAATAGTGAAGCCACTCAATGATATGTTAAAGAAAGATGCCAAAATAGAATGGACGAATGAAGCCAAGATCACCTTCAATACTATAAAGACTGCAATTACAGAAGCACCAGTACTGGTAAATCCAAATTATATTAAACCTTTTTATATTTACTCATTCTCTTCTGGTCATACTTGTGTTGCAGTATTAACATAGAAAGGTGAAAATAAAGAAGAATAACTAATTTCTTTTATGATCACTCCATTTAAGGAAGTGGAATTGAGATACACAAACATTGAAAAACAAGCCTTTGCTTTGGTCAAAGCCTTATGCAAGTTTAGACATTACATCCTCATGAGTATAGTTAAAGCTATTGTCCCAGATTCAGCTGTCAAAATGTTGTTGACACCAAGTGAGCTCGGAGAAAAGAGAGCTAAATGGGTTTCCATATTACAAGAATACGATTTAGGCATCATACCTATGAGCTTGGTTCGGGGACAAGCTTTGGTTAAATCTATCACCGAAATAGATCCTCAAATTTCAAGTCAGCAATACATGTTGGATGAAAAAGATCAAGAAGATTGGTACTCGGACATTTGGCATTATTTGGTCAACCATACTTGCCCTAATCATATGCAAAGGAATCAAATAAGAGCCCTCAAGATAAAATCATAGAGTTATATGATTAAGGGAGGGGTTCTATTTAAAATAAATAATGAAGGAATCTATTTAAGATGTTTAAATAGAACATAAGTTGATAAAGTGTTGCAGGAACTACATGATAAATTTGGAATAGCTCATGGAGCACCTCTAGCTACTACACACCTTATTTTGAGAGCAGGCTACTACTGGCCCAAGATTTTTAAACATACTTACAAACATGCTAAACACTGTCATACATGTCAGACAATGTCAGATAAAGGAAGATTCAATGCTCAACCACTGCAGCCAGTGATGGAGTTGCGTCCATTTTCACAATGGGGGTTAGACTTTATTGGAAATATTAATCCTCCATCCTAAGCTGGACATAGATTTATATTGACTGTTATAGACTGCTATACTCGATGGACAGAGGAATGCCCCAATAAATAATGGACTACCGATGTAGTCATCAAATTTTTGGAAGAAAACATTATCATGAGGTTTGGAACTCCATACGCATTGGTATGTGATAATGGCCTTGATTTTTCTTCATTAAAATTTTCTAATTGGGCATTTGAATATGGCATAACATTGATTTTTTTTTCTAATTATTATCCATAGGGAAATGGATTAGTTGAATCATCAAATAAGAATTTTTTGGATATAAATAAAAAATTGATTGAAAAGAACCCTAGGGAATGGAATTCTTTGTTAAGTTTCTTCCTTTGGGTAGATTGTACTAGGATGAAAGCTGCATTAGGGAATTCTCCTTATCATTTTGTCCATGGGGTAGATCCTATACTCCCAATAAACTTAAAAATCCCTACCTAGCAGTTTGAACAATAATTTATTGGATTAGATGATCAAACTGAAGCTTGATTGTTGCAATTGATGCATTTAGATGAGAAATGAACACGAGCCATAGATAATTTTACTAAACATCAATCCATAGTGAAAACATGGTTTGATAAGCATGCCAAATTAAAGACTTTTAGAATATCCAATTTGGTTATATATTGGAATAAAGCTCATGTATGTAAAAATGAGCATGGTAAGTTTAATAGATCATGGGTAGGCCCATACCAAATTTCTAAGATCTTGGGTGATAGCACCTATAGACTAAAGTCCTTGACTGGTGAAGATATCCCATTACCTATGAATGGGAAATTTCTAAAGCATTTATTTTCAGTCATCAGCAACTAGTTTTTTTTTTGTAATAGTTTCTTTTTGTAAATAGTTTTTTTTGTGTTTTCTTTTATTTTCTTTTTTCGGGTGTTGTGGCATTTGACTTTACATTGGTTAGCAACTTTTGAAGGTTTACAAGTCAATAGAATGTCAACTCCATAACTTTCATCTCTATTCCGACCGGAATTGGTTTTCCATTTATAAATTGTTTGAGAACTGTTCAATTTTATTTACTCTGATTAGCATGAATTATTCAATTGATGTTGAGCTAAAAAAAAAAACATTTAAATCATTCTACTAAAATTTTGGATAGTAGTTGTTTGCATTAATTGAAAAATAAAAAGACTACCTTTTCTATCACTATAATTCCCAACCTAATAGTGGTGCTTCAATGCTTGCAAGTTGATAAATGTGCTATTATTGCAAATTCAAAAGTGAAAAATGAGCTATCATTGCTATATCTAAAAAAAAAGAAAGTGATATCAACTCTTTAGGCTATCCAAATAACTCTATTGGGGCTATTGACACCTGGCCGACAGTAGAGCTATGTTTGGGGGGAATTATAGAGGTAACATTGTCGAGGCTATGGACGCTTGACTAGGAACAAGGCTCTATCATTGGTTGGCTTAAAAGGAATTGTCATATTATGTAGATTAATGCAAACAGTTGATATTTCTAAGTTTACTATAGTGGAAATAATTAGTTGCACACATGTGAGCTTAGTAATACTTAATTGTGCATGCTAACCGAAGTAAGATTTGGAAATGGAATAAGGATCCCATGATTTATAATTAGAATACTAAAGAAAGTTGGAACATTGATGTTAGATTTGGAATTGACTTTCTATTGTTTTGTTTTTTTTTTTTGGTTTCTAGTTGTTGTGTAGTCTCACAACACACCCCATTTTTTCCCTTTTTGGAAAAATGTGGACCCCCTTTTTTTCTTTCTTTTCCCTTTTTTCTTTGTTGTTTTTGCTCGCTTTGGCATTGTTTTTCTTGGTGCTTGGCTGGTTGTTGGTTGTCCTCTCAGTTTCACTTGGCCTCTTTGTATGATCCCCTTTTTTTCCCCCTCTTTTGGTGTTTCAGTATCCTCTTAATTTTTTATTTTGTTACCGAAAACTAAAATTTTGGAATCTTGCGTGAGCCAAAAGAGTTTGTACCTTCAAATAACTCTAGTTCCACCTAGTATTTCATTGATAGAATTTTATAAACCTACTAATATTCCCTTTTTACCAGAGATTGGTGCTTTATTGTTTCTTTGAAGTAAAATTCAGTAATCGGAAAGCCTACTTTGAATTTTCATCAAGTATATCTTTCAGTTTCGGTTTCCGGTCTTTCTCTTGTTCTGGTTTATTCTCTTTTCCAAGAAGTATTTCTAAAATCTTGGTGTTATGTGATTTTCTTTCAAAAGGAATTATCAAAATCCTCAACCCAAGTGGTCATGATTAATTGCATATCTTTAATGGCGTATACCTTGTATAGAATCAACATGACATATAACTGCCATGTATAATCACCACTTTGTCTTTCTTCTCAAATAATGAGCTAGCTCAAAAATCTAGGTGTTTGTGATTTGAACCATAATTCGTTATGATTACACCTTTATTCTAGGAATTAGTGTGAAATAACATGTAATTAATGAAGGAGGCAAACTACCTATGTACTTGGCACAACCTCAAGCGTGCAATTTCTTTTACAACACTCCACTTCACGTCATATTGCAAATTTTCTAAAGATATTGAATTCATGAAGCTACTTTGGTATGCAAATAGAGGTAAAATTTTGACAAAACTAACTCGTGGCTACCAAGGCTTTTGAATTTGTATTATGAAGAATCACCATTTTTAACCAGAACTAGGTATGTTCCGAATAACTGACTTATTTATAAGAGTTTCTCAAGCTAGAAATCTTTGATAATGGTATTTTCCCATTTTGAAATTGGAATGTTAATTTTTCTCTGAGTTGTTAAATTTGAAAAAAGAATGAATTTAAAATTTCATGAAATGTAAGTTTTGGTTAAATTTAACCCTAACTCACATACATAGACAAATATTTTAAAAATTTGCAAAGCACATTATATCTGAAATGTGCACATCTAATGCAAGAGCAGAAGATGAATTCAAGTACTGCAATTCACAAGTAGTACCCATTAATGTGGTGGTCACAGATACCCACATGGGATGGTCTTCTGACATTGAAATTCATTCGCAACTGTTGCAAGAGAATGCTACCCAATGCACCAAAAATGTTGTATCCAATGGGTTACTTCCTGTAGGAGCATTTCCACCAACAATGGAAGCTCTTAAATTAGTCATGCAATGCATAAACTATTATAATCTAGCCAAAAGGATTTTTGAAAAGGAAGGAAGAACCTATGCAGACCTGTTTCAAAAAGGAATTATGTGTACATTTAGTCTCCCCTCCTACACACAGATGTTCAATGTCAACCTAAAATCCAAGGCCAAGACATATCAAAGAGCTAAAGAGTGTAATAGAGAAATTATGAGCACCCAATGGCGCCAACAACCAATCACACCACAGACCAAGGTAATTTAGAGGATTATGTTTAAACAAGAGATACAAGACATAATAACTTTGCTGAGCATAGTAGCTGGCTTGAGAGATGCAAGCAAATTTGAACCCTGGATGTTCATGATAATATCTCGAATGATAGAAGGTCATTTAGAGTTTCATTGGGGAAAATTGATAAGTGATAGGCTACATGAACAAATTACTACATTCCCCAAGAATAGATTCTTCTACATCTCACCATATGTTATTTACTCTTGTGCTATGAGATCCAGTAAACAAGGATTAAAATAGATTGGTACTTTGGGTACACAAGTTGGCAATAGTTTGATATATGCACATTTACCCCAAATCACTATTCACGGGTATAAAGGTGATTACAAAAAAGTTAAGGATTTGTTCTCCATGAAACTGGTGAGAAAAATGGAAGGTGAAAAATCTAAGATATTATCGCAGGAAGCACAAAGTTCCATTCGACCTATGGGAGGCTAGTACATACAGTTCCCAAATTACTCCTATATCAGAGTGGAGGGATTTTATAGACACACATTCATGCTACTAAGGTATCCTTTAGATAAAATTTCTTTATTGGAATTAGTGAAATAGGTAAAACCATATTAGGCTCTGTATAGCAATGCTCACAAGAAGGACTATTTTAAATTTCCCATCACAATAGGGAATTATAAGTGTGGTGCAATCAAAGTAACTGATCTATGTGAGGAAGAACTGATGGGTATGTGCAGGATCATGATGGGACAAAAAGTGGCAATATGATGGGTATGTAGCTAACGACTATTTTTTTACCCAAAATTGATGAAACAAAAAGTGTTTTTAAAGGAGTTTCTTAGCTTTCCATGGATATAAATTATGCTTTACTTTGAATTTAATAAGTAATTATTATTCAATTTCTATTCAAATTATGACTAAATTCCTGATTGATAGGTTGATTGAAAAACATCTATAGCTTTCAAATGGTATCACAGTTTTTGAATCCAAAACATGTGTCACATTCTATGTTTTTCATACTATAGAATTCAAAAAAGAAAATTTGAATTTCATGAAGTTTTGACCAAGTTAAGGTGGTCAGACATACGTGTTTTTATATTTTTTAAAAAGTTGTAATAAAAAATTCATAATTAATTATTTACTTGGACTTTTTTTTTATTTTTAAATGCATCACATTAGGGCATGAGTCCTCTACTTATATCTAAAATATTATAAAAAATAATTATCATTTTATTATGGTTAGGGTGTTCAAATAGACACCTACTTATTTTTTCCCTGAAATTTAAGTACCACTGCATTGAAATTTCAAATTTTCACCAAATAGATTATTATTCTTTTTAAACAATCTTAGTAGTTTAGAAACTACATTCAATTTTCTACATATTCTATTCTTACATATTTTTGAAATAATATAGATAACTTATTCAAATTTTTACATCAAGTTGCCTAACTCTGATTTTTCTAAATTTTTTGCCACTTAAGGGCCTGTTTTTTCCATGATCCTGCACACACCCTGATGACCTACCATTTTAAAGAATTTCCACTCCAGAGAGTGTATTATGATATTGAAGGAAATATTTCTAGAAATATAGCTTGTTTTCGTGCTCATGTGCCTCATTTAGAAGATTATTGGCTTAACTTTGAAGATGAGCACATGGTTAGAAGGAAAAAGTATGAAAGAATGACTTTAGAGTTTGCTCGAATGCTCCAACTCTATGACATACTAGACCAATTGGAAGAAGATAATGGTTAGGTGCTGAATTGGTTTTATAATGATGATAGGGTATATGATGAACCCATTCTAGACCCAGGTGTTGATAACAAAGACATGACATCAATTGACTATTTTACTAGGCTAGTCCTAAGGTATACTCAACACTAGATTGATGTTTTTTTACAAAAGTTTAAGATAAAAAGGAATTGAACCCATCTACTTAGAAGATAAAAGAAGGAAACAAAGAGATGAAATTGCTTTTGAAAGTGGAGATCCTACCAAGAAGAAAATAAAGACTAGTAAGGTTACTCTAGGTGTTAGAATTGAAGAAAGAACCCTTGAAGCAATAAGATAGGAAGTTCCCACAAAATTATTAGAAAA
>VDFB02000363.1:138357151-138434811 GCA_007258455.2 Sequoia sempervirens | reverse complement strand
GGGGAAAGGGGTTCCATAGCCTTGTCCTAGTATGAAACATTTTTCTACCCCTTTAGCTAGTTATCCACCTTCCATATATGATGAACAAGATTGGGATGCAAATGACCTACTCTAGGTTGGATCACATGTGACATACTAGTTTCCTTTATGTTCTTTGTGATTGCATGTGTTGTAATGTGATCCTTGTATTGTGCTTCTTGGTGTACCTTTACGTTTGTGAGTTTTCTTTGGATGACCCTTGTTACTCCATTGGTGCAAGGATACAAATTAAGTGAATATTTTTTGACATTCTTCTATTGATATCTTCATTCTAATATCTATCATAAACATTATATTTTCTCAATTCTTGTGTTTTCCTTTTGGGGACATTGCAATGTGATGAGACATTCAGGTCTCCTCCATGTTGACCCAAAAGGATTGTTTATCTTCCATCTCTCTATGTTTCATTCCTCCTTTTTGTTCATTGTTCCACAAATTATTTGGGGAATGATGATATTTTCAATCTCTATTATATCACTATAAAGAAGATATGCATTCACCTTGAATCTGTGAATCCCTTATGTGTTATATTTTGACATTTCATGTTGAAAAAATTCCTTTTTCATTGTGCAGCTTTATTTGGAAACATATGATTGGAATAGGGATTTCTAAATAATCTCTCATGTCACTCTTATCAATTGGTACTTAGTGTAGTGTTGGTATAGCATTGATTTTTTTGAATCTAAATTATAGGTACACAAAATTTTGTGATGACTTAACCCATGTGCCACCTTTTTAATAAGGTCACACCTTGTAGACCTAGTGTGTGTTTCTCATCCTACCTTTGGGGATCACCTAGTGTATACCAAATTACACTATCCCTTGTAAGTGTATTTCATGGCCACCTAGCCTAACACAACTTTCTCTTCAGTGGATCCATGTGTTTCATAAGTGATTGTACATCCTTGTGAGTGTATTTGATGGATGTGACATAACACAACTTCCCAGTTCATCCCTCTTTCATTAGATTTAATGTTATATGCTTTTGTATCTTGTCTTGCTACACATACCTTACAAATCTTGTCTATCCATTTATCCTTTATCCTCAAAGCTTGTGCAACCTCCTAGATATTTATTATCATATCTTTCTAATATTTGTACACTTGGACCTCTCTTAACACATATTTTTCTACTTTAGTGTGAGTTTGAATGTGAGTTTATACTCTTACTAAAGTGTCGACTAAATGTAGTGTAAAAAATCATATAACTTTATAATTTCACACTTTTTTTGGGTCCCTTAATTAATTGGACTTAATTAAGCTTCTAATTTCCAAATTATACATTCCAAAGCCTTATTATTCTTGTATTCGGAAATAGAAACCAACATGTAATTAATGAAATTAATATTTTAATCATATTAGAGGTTGAGTGTCCCAGATTTTTAGGCTAGGGCCCATTCGTTGAAGAGAAAGTGGGTCCCTTTCAAGTCATAGGACCCATTTTTAAATATGTTTTTGGTGGTATTTTAATGATAAAAATTTCATATGCGATTGTTTGCTTTCGAAATCTATTTTTTTGGAAATTAGAAAAACACCTATAAATACTAGTGGTTTTATGAATTTAGATCTAACAAAAAGGATTAAATATTCTTAAGAGAAAATATTATCATCAAGATGATTCAAGAGCATATTTATTAGTCATTTTTTTGTAGCAATCAGGTTCTTAACATCATGTTCAAGATTATGTGTGTTCATATCATTTTGTGAAGGCTAATATGTATTGTTGATCCTTAAAGCATCCAAGCATTCAAGTATTCAATAAACCAAGAAAAGCAAGATCAAGTTCCTTGGAGTGATGTGCTTGAGTTCAGTCTTAAGGAAGCCATTAAGGTTTGGTGAGTTGTAGCAAGAAAGTGTTCATTCATCATTTCCTTCACCATTTTCATTGTATTTTTATCAAAGTTTAATTACCAAACATGAGTTTTGATTAAGATAAACCCCAATTCAAACATAAAAAAATACCTCTTTGTATGTGCACATTATAGGTTGAAAAAGGAATGAAGATTTCAAAGAGAAATTTTACATTCTTACATTTGTTGCATTCATTGTTGTTAAGTCACAAAAACTCCATTACAATACTTATTTCCAACTTTCTAATAGTGGAACCTATGAAAAAAATAAGATAAGATCCTACCTCAAAGGATTGAAAAAATAATTTTCAGGACCCTAACCAAGATGCATTCATCCTAGGGTGAATTTTTCCTTCAATAGACCTCAAAAACTACTTTTTGTGACTAGTACATGTGTCCTAACCCTTCTCAGACCTTCTTGCAAATTGTGGTTTCAGTTTCTATACTTTTAGTAATTTTCATTTTATTTTCTAAGTCTCATTGTGCATTTATTTTAAGAATTTCATATCATTTCAATTTGGTTTCAAATATATTTCATTATCCTACTATCCTAAAGAACTAAGATCTAGGTCTAATAGACTCACTTTTGAGGTTGAAAGTCAATATTTACTCCTTGTGATCTCTTTCCTAATGAGATTCCCCTAGGGAAAGATTTTTGAATAGTCCAGAGCTAATAGGGGGTGAATCAGTTATCATAAACAATTTTCTTATCTTTGATTAATTCAGAGCTAACTTAAACTAATCAGATAAACATCTAACAGATAAGAACATGAAAAGACATAACAACACCATGTGGAATGAAGGCCAAAATTACATGGAAACCAAAGAAGGGAAAACCGTGTAGAATGTTGATTCTCAACTATAGAACAACTATTAAGGTGACATTGGTTAAGGTGATTTTACAAAAGGCTCATTGCCAAAATTCTCACTATAGGGTGGCTCACTGTTAGTGGGCTCATTGTCTGATTAATACAACTGAAACCAAAATAGTCTCACCTATAAAAGTGAATTGATGAAATTGCATCTACATACACAAAAATTTAGTTCCTATTAAGAGCACAACATATGTCTAGAACAAGTCTGATCAACAAACTTTTGCATAGCCTCTTCACACAAACTCTACAAAATAGACTACTTCTTCCTTCACACCCTTTTATCTACTCGCACACATCATACTCCACTCTACTTATCTCATCGAACAAAAACAACCTTTACTTATACCATTCCATACCACATAATCTCCTAAGTTTGCCAAACACCATGTCTTCATAGTCTTCCAAGTTGGCCATATATAATTTGAATTAGATCATCACAAAACATGTCAGCATGAAGAACAATCTTGAGATATTCAATAAGGAATTGCACGCTAACACCAGACCCAAAAGATAGGTTGCACATAAATATCTTCTTACCACATTACCAAGGGATGAAAAATAGGTCATACATAATATAGCATAATTGCCAAAATATAGGAAACTTAAAATTACATGAAATATATTCCAGAGCCAATGAGAATTCCACAACTAAGATGAAATATTGATTATCATCAATTTCAGTGTCAACCAGAGAACCACAATTTTGCATAAAAGAAAAAATTGCAACATGGTACATGAAGTTTGGGATATAAAGGTTACCTGAAGAATCTTTGAATACTACATCCAACATCAAAATATTAGCCTTCATTATTCTACATAAAATCACTTCCATGAATGTCCCAAAAGAAGTTCCACCATATTTGGAGCAAGGATGATATCCATACTACGTAACATCATAGAACTTGATAGGATAGATCATGTATGTACATCATCTAGAGCACAACCTTCTAGATCAAAGGCTTTGACATTAATGACAACAATGCTAAATCATCTTCAATAACTTCTCAACAATCTCTCCCTTTGGCATTGATGGAAAAACAACAAGAGCTCAAAAACACAAAACTCCAACTCCAAAATTGCAAACTCCAAAAATTCCAAGTACTTCCCCTTTGTCAATAAATTCAATACCCTTTTTTTTTCTCTTCATTTTTCTTCCCCTTTTTTCCATGAAAGGAATAGGGCCAAAATTTGAACATTCAAGAACTCAAGTAAAAATAACACTTTCCACATGAAAAAATTTCTTGTACCTTTCTATCACAATTGGAAGAATCCTCTTCCAAGCTAGCACTGTAGATTCCAATCTAGCAGTCATACTATCTAATATAGTTAGCAACATAAATAAGGATGACCAGTCCTGAGACAGGCATCATTGTTCACAATCTTCTGCATTAGAAAGTATCCTAGAGGTATGATCCAATCGAACCTCAACAATTTCCTTGACCAACCTGAAAGTTCTAACCAAGTCTCCCCTCTACCTCTGAACAATCAATAACTTTTCTTTCAGCCGACCAAATATTACTCTCTTTTTTCCATCTTTGTCTTTAAATAAATAAAAAATATTTCCAATATTATTCAATTTAGATTTAATAGCTTCAATTTTGCTTCTAAAATTATCAACAATAGCAGGCCACTGAAGACAATACATGTAGATGTCAGACATCTCCTTAATGCATTCTCTTGTCCCACCAATGTGTTTGGATAACTTCTAAATAGCTTTGACACACCTTCTCTCAATCATATCTTTGAACTTATGTCCTTTATGTCCTTCTAGCAACATTCTTTCTTCAACAACTTCTACTAAATTATCAGGTAACAACTCATAAACATCTAAAATAGTAACACCCTTTTTGAGCAAATGATAAACCAAAGCATCATCAATTTTAAGCCTTTTGATTGGAGAGTTAGCACACCACATTTCACCAACATTATTTATATCACCTTCATCTAACATTGACTGAATATCATTTGGATCAAAATAATCAGATCCAGGTAGAGACTCTTCTTCATTCTCCTTTTCTTTCAAGATAGGTCATATTTTGTGTTAACTTTCCTCCTTTTGGTTTTTGGAGGGGAACCACCAATGACAACTTCCAACTCCTTACCGAAGGAGGAACCCTCCTCAAATTGACTAGACACTATTACATCGGAGCACAGATTCATGTGCAAGAATGAAAAATAGACTTTGCATGCACTTTCTTTATCTTCCATACATTCTATATACCTATAGATTTTCTTTCTGACAAGGATGTCAGACTTCCACTTAACATTCTCATTTGTCGATAGTGAACTCATAAAGTAAAATACTAAACATATGAGTAGAAATCCAAATTGGAAAGGATAACTATCAACCAAATACATTCTAACATTCTCAATTAGGTTTTCCATCATTAGGCTACACAAATCAAACTACTTATTTTCCTTCACCATCATGTGTGCAAGATGTACAACAATAGCCGAAGCAGAACCTTCAAGATTTTTCAAATAGATTTTATAAGTGATGCCATAAGAAACATACCTTACTACTAGATCAAAAATGGTATATATCAGTAGAGCTCGAGGGTCTTTTTCAATACCAATAAGTTCCTCCACATCTCTATATTTCACTATTTTCTTCCCATGGAGGTCACCAACACTACACAAACTAGTAATAGCTTCAATGGATTCCTTCATGATTGGATAGGAATTGTCCAAAATAATGTTTCCATCCTTGAATCGACTCAACATGAAAAAGATAGATACTTTCTTAGTGTAAAGAATGATTTTGGATTACCCAAGGTTTCTTCTAACACTTCTAGGTGTTTCACCTAAAAGGAAAGGAATTGGGTCCAAAATGCTAATGTCTACACTCAATATTAATGTAGATGAGATGTAATGTATCTAACTATGATGTACTAATGCAATAAATTGAAAAGGAAATGATTTAATGATGATAAACCTAAGAAATGAAAAGTGCTGGAAAACACAAAGTGATATGTAAAAACACCTAAAAATGCAAGTAAATGATGAAATAACTAAACAAAACTGGAGAGGTGCACCTAGAATCTGATCTTTGATGTGGAGATATTTTGGAATCCTATAGAATTGACTAAAAAATGTTGATTGGGACACTGATGCCAAGTTGGGCGACTTAGTCCAGTTTTGAGGAAAACGTGTCGGAACAAGAATCTGCCAAATGGGTATCTAAATGCATAAACCACTTTTCAAGCCTAATAGTGGGACTATTTCACCACTGGTGGTGACATATTCCACCTATAGATTTCAAGAATTTTAGGACATGATCTTGTAGCTTCAGGTTTGCACATGCTTTTTTGACAGGTGTCCAATTTTGATTCTACAAAAAATGGGATAAAAAGAGTCTCCAAGCTTCAATTAGGTCTTTGTTGAATTGAATAGATTTGATGACATGTTGACCACTTTTCAACACCTATTTCTTTGAAAAATTTGCATACAAAGTCTACAAACACACATGCAAAGAGGGGGGCAATGGTTAAGGGTTAGAGTATAGGGGTTTGCCTTGGTCAAACCCCACTTTGGTAATCAAACCCTATAAAATGAAATGAAATGAGAAGAGAATGATAAATAGATAACATGCAATGTCATAATATTACCAAACCCTTGATGTAGAAATATGAAGATATGCAATGAAGTGCTCCAATGGATGACTAGATTATGCTTAGAGTGCTTGAATGCTTGAAAGATTGCATGCTTAATGAGTTATGAGAGTGCAAGAGATTAGGAGATTGTAGGAGATGAAAAATAAGGAGAAAAACCCTTATTTATACTTTATTTTCCATTATTTCCCAAAAATAACACATCACAGGCTGACCTCAAGGGCTAGAGAATGAAACCCCAATAGAAATTTGAAATAATTTTGATTTTTGTGCCAAATAGGACTAAGTTTCCCCTATTGGTGACTTAGTCCCACTTAAGCAATTTAAGTGGGTGTCGGGAATTGAAGGGCATTAAATGTTGTATAATGGGAATATCCTCAAAAACACACTTAAGAATTCTTGAAAATGCATTAAGGGGACATTTAAACATGGCAAAGGGTTGAATTAGTGATGACAAGTCTTACAAAGTGAGAGAGTTTGTTACAACTCTTTACAACACTTTAAAATAAGACATGGTAAGTGATAAAAAGGGAATATTTAGGTGAATTATAATGAAAGGGTCCTAGAAAAGTGTGAAAGTGGGTTACAACACTTCACAACACCTTTACAAGACATCCTAGAAGGCTTAATGATTCATAAGGGTCCAAGACCTAATGTGAATGTGTTGACCATATTACAACATTAAATCTAGGAAAAATCAAGCCAAAATCCACTAGGAGGGCCTAAACATGAGAAAAAGTATAAGGGTTACTTTTTCTATGTCCACATTCAGCAAACCAAGGAAATTCTCCCCATAAATCTAGACCTAGAGTATTTACATTTTGCAATTCATCTATCTTTAACCCTAGTTCCATTTCCTTCATTTTCTAGTGATCAAACTCATCTAACTCAAATCTCTTCAGCTTTAGCGGAATATCACTACTTGATCCTCTATTAAGAGATTCCATTGTAACTATGTTTGTCCTCTTCAAACTCTTTATTACTCAATCGAAACTTTTTCTTCTCCTCCTTTGCAAACTGTGAGAAATTATTTTGAAAACTCCCACCTTTTACTCTTAATTACTTATAATGATTTTTCCACTGAAGATGCACATTGATGATGCCAACAATTGTACTTCACTTTTCAATTAGCCAAATTCAACTTCATTATTTATCATCAACTGGATCAAGCTTAATTATGTTGAAAATCACATCAATATTACTTCAGAGAGGGGGAATCAATAGGATATGAAATACAAAACTCCCCCTGAGCAAAGGAAAATTGGATTAGATACTGGTAGGGAATGTACTGGGATCTGGTACCATGAAATTTTTTTCCACACTTGTTTCCTTCTTCCTTGAAACTGTGATAATCTTCTTCTTAGATTCATTTTATTTTGCAACTTTTTTTTTTCTCAGGCCTTTTTAGAGCAACATATCTACATGTGTTAGCATAATGTCTGAGTTAACTTCACTTGTAACATCTTTGTCCTGACTTAGCTGAGTGAACCCTAGGTCTACAATGATTAGCATTGTGACCATAACCATAGCATAAATAGCAATAACCATGAAATAGATTGTTCATTCAATTTTTTCTTGCCAGATTGGATAATTCACGTTTGCAATGACTTTCTTTATGACCAAACTTGTGACAATTAAATCATTGGGTATTTAGTTCCATCTTGCTTCTACATTCTATAGCCTTATGTCTGAATATTTTGCATAAAAAATAGTGACCATTGAATGATAAGTACCTATGAGCATTTGGCTACCTAACTGGAGGCCTTTTTGTAGGTGCATTAGAGTTTTGGACCTTGCTTCAGCTTCAACTGCTTTGTCTTCACCCATAGTGTTCTGATTTAAATTTTCATCGGTGGATCCAAGTCCTCCTTTATCTTTGTGACATTTTTGTAGGGACAAAAGTTGATCCAAAATCATGCTACTTTCACATACTCTTGCTTCTATTTTCATCTTTCTTAACTCTTGATCTAATTTATCACTTTCTTTTGATTTTTGTTTGATGGTATCCTTTAGATTTTCTTCAGTCTTCTTCCATTATTCCATTTTTTGTTTGATAGTATCTATGAAATTTTCCTTAGCCTTCTTCCATTCATCTAGTTGCTATTTTAAATTCACAATACTTTATTCTGACTCTTTTAATTCATTTTTGATCTCTTTGTGTCTTTCTTTGAATTTCTAAATTTGTTCCCTTAGCTTTGTGATACAAGCGTTTGCGTCCTTGAGATTTTCTTTCAATTATTCATTTTCAGATTTTTTGCTTTCCATATCATCTAATATTATCTTCAGTTCTTCCTCAAATTGGTAAGCTCTTGCCATCTATTCAAACTACCAAGATCTCCTTCAAGTGGTTAAGCTATATCTTCAAGGGACTAGGCTTTGATATCGATTATTGAATAGTCTAGATAACTGAGAGTGGGGGTGAATCAGTTATCATAAACAATTTTCTTATCTTTGATTAATCTAGAGCCAACTTAAATTAATCAGATAAACATCTAATAGATGAGAATATGAAAACACATAACAATACCATGCACAATGAACACCAAAATTATGTGGAAAACCAAGAAGGGAAAAACCATGGAGAATGTTGATTCTCAATTATAGAACACCTATTAAGGTGACACCAGTTAAGGTGATTTTACAAAAGGATCACTACCAAATTTCTCACTATCGATGGAATCACTACCCAATTAATATAATTGATTACAAAATAGTCTCATTGATAAAAGTGAACTAATGAAATTGCATCTACATATGCATGAATTCACTTCAGGTTAATAGCACATCTGTCTATAGTAGATCTAATCAAGAACCTTCTGCATAGCTTCTTCACACAAGCTCTACAAAATAGACTACTTCTTCCTTTACACACTTTTATCTACTCACACACATCATAATCCACTCTACTTATCTCATCAAACAAAAGAAACTTTTACTTATACCATTCCATTCCACCATAATCTCCTAGGTCGACTAGAAACCATGTCTTCATAGTCTTACAAGTTAGCCATATATAATTTGAATTAGATCATCAAAAAACATGTTGGCATGAAGAAAAATATTGAGATATTCAATAAGGCCTTGCACGCTAACACTCAACCCAAAAGATAGGTTGTACATAATGATTTTCTTACCATGTTACTAAGTAACCAAAAATGGGTCATACATAAAATAGAATAATTTCCAAAAGATAGCAAAATTTAAATTACATAAAATATATTCTGGACTGATGAGAATGCCACAACCAAGACCAAATCTTGATTATCATCAATTTCAGTGTCAACCAGAGAACCACAATTTGGCATAAAAGGAAAAATTGCAACATGCTACATGAAGTTCTAAATAGCAAGGTTACCTGGAAAAGCTTTCAGTACTACATCCAACATCAAAATATTACCTTCATTATTGTGCATAAACTAACTTCCACGAATGTTCCAAAAGAAGTACTACCATATCCGAAGCAAGGATAATATCCATACTACATCACATCATAACACTTCATAGGATAGATTAAGTCTGTACATCATCTAGAGCACAACCTTCCTAATTGAAGATTTTGACATCAATGACAATGATGTTAAATCATCTTCAACAACTTCTGAACAAAGATACCTATTGTGGATCCTTAAATTCCTATTTAGTGTCCCTATTCTCCCTACATTTCAATTGTAATATGTGAAACCTAAAAAATATGTTTGTTTTATGTGTTTTAGGACATAGAGCAACCAATTTTTTACCAGTTTCACTCAAGGAAACCTTAGAGATCTCAATCTAAGGATGGAATGAGGGAAATAGATCTACAATAGGGTGTCTTAGGGTGTGGTTAAAGATGAGGTTCATGACCAAGCTAGGTCTTGGAAAGTGTTAGGACTAACAATCAACCCCAATTTTCCATTAGTCCTCATCACCTTAGCATAACCATTTAAATTTACACCATGGAATTTTTCCTCTAACCATCACATTTGTATAATAAATTTCCATTTGCCATAATAATAATTCCTTTCAAACCCAATTTTATCAAAAATATTATTCAAAAACTTCCACCCACATAATTGCTACCTTAATACACACTTTCCCTTAGGCCCGCCACTAGGGAAAACACATATCAGTGGGACAATGCGATTTCAAAGAGAGTTGTATCTCAGTCCCTTTGATGGGCTGATGGAGAAAATTAACATGAAATGTCAAAGAGAGTACCATGTATCGAAAGGACATATTCTAGAGTCCACTCGACAACCTGAAAAGAGATATATCAAAGAAACTTGAAATTTTCGAAGGGAGATGATATCTTGTCTCTTTGATAGACCAAAATGCAAGACATGGAAGAGAGCATAATATTTCAATTATGTCAAAATATTTTGGCATTTAGGAAATAGAAAATCATCTCTCAAATATAATTGATTATTATACAATAATTGATGAACACTGTCAACTCCAAGACATGGTTGGTGAAATGGAAATTTTGAAGAGACATTGGATTATTGGGAAAAGTAATGTATAAGTCAAGCTTTGACACTATGAAAAAAATTGGGAATCAAATATCGAAGAGAAAAACTTATATCGGGGGGACAAAAATGAGAGTCCCTTCGATCACTTTGATAAATGAAAAGGGGAAGATCTTAGAATATAAAGGAAGCAATAAGAAAAGTAACACTAAAGAAATCATTTTCAAGGGTACCATGAGATATTGAGAGGAACTAATTGCTTGTCCCTTCAAAAATATGAAAAGAGGAATAAAAGCACAAGGACATTGAAGGGAAAATTAGATATTGGCTAGAGTATAATTGTACCCCCTTTTATATAGCGAAAAGGTACTCCTCACTTGGCTGACACAACTGGTGAATTTTTTGAATAGACAACTAACGTTAATTCCACCAATGATTAGCAAGTTGGAAAGAGAGAAATTTATGAACTAGATTCAAATGATATGTTTCAAATCTTGATTATATTTTGATTGTAAAATCTCAGTGTACATGAGTTAGAGCTAAAATTGGAGAAAACGAGATCGATCGATGGTGAAGAAGCTTAGAGGAGGTGGCACTAGTTCAAGTAAGTATCTGTAGACACTTAAAAATGACCTAGGCCTGCAAGCTCTATTTTACCACTTTTGTCCTAACATAATTATGAAATTTTAATTATGTCCTTGGTCCACATTTGACTATTAATTAAATAATTCATAATTATTTAATTAATTCATGTCTGTTTATTCTTAATGATTATTAAATAAATAATTTTTATTTATTTATTAAATGTCATTAATTGTCTAAGTCTTCCCCTAATTAAATAAATTTCTTAATTTTTTAATTACCTTTCTTCATTTTCTTCGGACATTAAATAAATAAATTTTATTTATTTATTTAATATGTTTACTACTCACAATTAAATGAATTTATTAATTTATTTAATTATTAATCATATTCAAATTAAATAATTATCTTTAATTATTTAATTGTCAAAATTAACATTTCTCTCATTTTAAATAAGTTAATTATTTAAAATGATTTCACATTCTTAATGTCAGTTCATTTTAGTAAATAATCTAAAAATTGATTATTTATTTTTTCACAAAATCCATATTTTGAATTAATTTAATTCAAAATGGTAATATTCCTCCAAAAATCAAGTAATCGGGCAGATTCTTGATTTTTCAAATCTGATCTTCAGTTCAACTCTTATCTTCTTGATTTTTGAAAATCTTTATTTTAGAATTAATTATCTCATTTATTCTCCACCGCAAATTTGATCTTCTTAGATGACATCCTGACCACTCGTTTAAGGATTTTTCCCTAACCCTAATTAGGTATTATCAAATTTAATCTTTTCCTCTGATTTTAGGTCTCGACCGAAAGTCAATCTCGTCGGTCCATTCAAAATGGAATTTTCTATAAAATGCTATTTTGCTCTCATTTTTGGTTTATGCACACTTAGATTTTATTATTCTAGTGCATTCATATTAGAGTTATTTAGTATTTCAGAATTATTTTATCATAGAAATAGGCATAGAAATTTATTTTAAATCCTTCAAAACTTGCATAGGACAATGTCATAATCGAAATGCTCACACACTCAATCTGAGGGCATCAATCATATGCTGCAACCTAGGAGGTGCTATGGAGGTAATCATGGAAGATTCGAGGAATAGGTATAATCGTTCTTTCTTTTAAATTCCTTTGTACTCAATAGTTCTTTGGGTTTAGTCTTTATTGATTTGCTAGCCTCTAATCTAACCTGAAAATTAACCCTTAGTTACTTTGGTGAACCCGACTCTATTTTTTTTATTATTTTCGTACGGTATTTTTTGTTCTCTATCATTTTTGCAAATACAGGTACGGATGTGCCGCATTTGTATTTTCTTGAGCCGCATCTAATGCATCACGATGCAATATCTTTGACATGATGCATTCGAAGTATGGAACACCACATACGACAGAAGCGTGACGCATTCGCCTGGTGAATTTTCTTTTCGTTGGCTTTCTGGTTTCTGTCTTTTTTTTCTATTTGCTGTCTATTTTTGTTTTTTGTTGTTTTGTTTCTCGTATTACTAATTAGGGTTTGCAGCATGTGGTGTTGGAGTTTTTTGTAGGTCAAAGGTATCTATTCTAACTACTAACTTGTGGTCTTGCAGGTTTGAATGTCGAAGACTGAAAACTAAAACATTGTGCCTATATTTTTCGTAGATTAGTACACATTTCCTTTTAGTGCAATTAAAAAGAACATGTCTTCTAATTTGCATGATTGTGTTTGCAAAATGGTAGGTGAGTATGCTCTCACCTTGTGAAAACTCAGTGATTAGAAAACCAGACCCATTTTTATATGTTATTACCCTCACGACTTAGTAATTGAAGTATCCTCTCCCCTTGCACTTTTAGGTGATCCTGGGTGTAAGAGAAACAGTTACTAACTCTAGAACTTTGGCTTGTTCTAGTGGGAAAAAGTACTCACCACAGGATGACTCAGACTAGTAGCACCCTGACACTGAGGGACTTCTAGTCGGTATATAAAAGTGGATTCTTAGGGAAAGACCAAGAATCATGCATGTGGTTCTGACGAGATGGATCCGAAAGGGGACTCTCGCTGCATGGATCATGCCCTACGAAAGAAATGCCCGTACTAAACACCTTTTGTTTTAGAGTCCAACCTTTTTTGGCCATTGCTTGATATAGCACAAGGTACAGTATCATGCCCGAAGACACTCACTACTGATCCCCTTGAGTAGAGATAGCAGTTCTTGGGAAGTCACTACCCAAGAATTCAAATTTGGTGTGCTCGAATGACATTAATGAGCCATGGAGGGGATCCAATGCCACCAAAATTCTAAGCTATCCGCTCTTGCAAAGGAAAGGTGTTTAGCACCAATATGGGGTATATCGGTGGGCTATATCAAGTATACAAACCCTTGGCCTATTGGCCTTTTACGATTGTACTTGTCTTATGTGCACTTTCTTACATTCAAAACATTGTGCTTGTCAAGTGCTTGCTGGATTTCTCAAACATTATTCACCACATTTACATTTCTGGACAAAACATTCACCATTAGACAAATCAAATTTTCCCTTGATACGACAAGAAACTCAATTTTAACAAACTGTGTTGCATATGTTGAACTGCATTTGAAACTATTGAAATGAAATTGCACTGTTAAACCACATCTGATCTCTCAAACACAAAATATGTCTACGTCGTGATGCATCTGAACCTCACAGAGCCACATCTGCCAAACTAAGTCACATTTGTCAATCCTAGAGCCGCATTCGCTCAAACCAAACCGCATTTGAGACACTATGATGCATTCGAGGGCTCAAACAACACATTTTCCTGTCACAAGTAAAACCCTCATACAAAGTCAAATCTGAAGCTAAACCTTGTCAATCTTTTGTCAAACACTGTTTCCAAATGGATTCTATCATAAACCAACTTTGAAATTGCTCAATTTTTTTTTTTTTGACCATTAGTTTGCATTCTTGACCATAGGTTTCATCCTTCATTTTTTTTTTAGTTGCATAAATTAGGCATTAGCTTGACCCTAGGTTTTAATACTTGCATACTTTGGATTAGGAAAATCTCACTACAATTTACAATGTCATTGCTTCCGAAACTAGGTTATCTTGGACTTAATCATCATTCCCTTTTTTAGTCATTGTCCCTTTTGTGAGATTTTCCAACTCAAAAGTCTAGTTAGGAAAACTCACTAGTCATTTTGACCTTGTCACTTTGTAATTTTTGGTAAGTCCTTTAGTAACCCAAATCAAAAACAAAGATTGAGCTTAGAAGTGCTTAGGTATCCTTTTCTCAAATTGCATTCTAGCTTAGACATTGCATATTTTATTCCCAAAAATCCAAAAATATTATTCATCTTAGTCGTCATTTTGAACCTAGAACTTGCATAGTGTCATCATTACATTTAGTTGTCATTTTCATTTGAGCAATCTCATTTTATGGTGGAAACTAGACTCCAAAAATAGAAATGAAAAATGAAAAACTTTGGACAAGACTCCACTTCCAATGTCAAAAATCCCACATATGACCCAAATTGGACTTTTGACGATCCATTTTCCAACATGAACAACCAACCTCTCACGACAATACCATCCTCATCAAATAGTCCCTTTGAACCATTCTTACGTAAGGATGTATACGAAAAAATACTTGAGGAAAACCTAGAGGTAGCAGCACAAGATCCGAAGGCCTCTCAATTCGTGGAAAAAATGGTCTTATATGACAAAGATAGATATTTGGCCATACTCTTAAGTCAAGGAGCTAAGTTACCCCATGAATTCAACATTAACACATTGAGATCAACATCTGTAGAACCTAATCTCAACAACATGCATAACATTTCAGGTAGTGGTCAACCTCCAAACACTATGAGCAATACTTTCTTTGACACTACAACGACCGTGCATGCTACCTCCAACTCAATAAACGCTACACCCATTGGAGGATCCCAATCTGTCACAGTGCCCACAATATCCACAACATTGTCACAATTGGCTGGAACCACCTTTGGCTCCTTAGAACTTGGGCAAGTGGCATCATCAAGTCACACAAATCCTCCATTGACAACTACGTCTAGTACCATGAGTACACCTTCCTCATACCCTCTCATTGGTAACTCACAAAATCCTTTAGGGGGAGGTAAAAGACATATCTTTATACAAGGACAACAACAAAATGTTAACACATCAACACTATCCAATACTATCAAATCTCAAGGAAAAAATACGACCATTCCCCTTGTCCAAACCCAACAATTCAGACAAGGTAGTCAAAACACAAAGCCCATGGCATCATTAGCACATCACAATGTTCATGGTCACCATATTCCCCAAATATCGACACAAATGGCTGGGGGAAACATCCCAACATACTCATCCCACATTCATACTCACCATCATACCCCCAATCCAAACTTTCAATACCAACAACACGCCAATCCGAACACATCATACATGTTACAACAATCCATACCTCCACAATACACCAATATCCATGTGCAACAAATGGGGGCATATGGTGTACCAATCAATCCTATGCATGGGACCACAAATGACCCTATAATCGATGCCTTACAAGCAAAATTGATGGGTCTAAAGAAGACCATAGAAAACATAAAAATATCTGGCACAAAATTAGAAGTATCATATGATCTAAACATATATCCCTTCGACATGAACTTATACATGCCACCCTTTCCTCCAGGATATGTGTCACCTAATTTTACCAAGTACAGAGGAAAGAAAAACCCCATCGAACATGTCCATGAATTTGCAGCTAATTGTATGGATGTCACTTATGAACAAACGTACTTGATGAGACTTTTTTCTAAAAGTATTGTAGGTCCTACCCTTGAATGGTTTTCCACCCAAAAGGATATCCAAACATGGGATGAGCTTAAACAAAAATTGATAAAAAATTACATGTACAACATTGACATGGACACCTCTATTACTAGCTTATGCAATCTCATGCAAGAGGATGCCGGTGAGACATTCATCCCATTTTTTCAAAAATGGAGAAGTCTAGCTAGTTGGTGTCACATCGACATACCCAAAAAGGAAAAGGTGGACATGTTCATTCAAACACTTCTGGGCCCCCTAAAACATGCATTGCAAGTGCATTGTTGCATAACCTTCACGGACCTAGTCAAAAAAGGTGTCCAGATTGAGAAAGCCCTTATCACAAAGGGAGAACTAAGATATGGCCCTAAAAACACAAATGCCAATCCTCCCACCAACAAAAATAAATACTGGGTAAAAAATAAACACGTTACAAATGATGGTGTTGATGCCAAGGCTGCAAACACTATAGGTCCTGTATTGGCTCTAAAAGGGGTTCAACTATAAAACAAACCAACAATGATAATGGAACCCCCTACCAATGTCCCTTCAAACAACCAAAGTGGCCAAAACAATCAAGGACAATACCATTAGATGAGACAATTCCCCATGGGTCGCACATACACTCCCTTGGCTGAGCCCGTTGAAGAAGTCCTCAAGAAATGCCTCCAAAATGGTGTCATCACACTTCAAGAACCAAAACCATATGACCCAGGACAATTCAAACCAGCATGGTGGGACGATAATTCATTTTGTGATTATCATCAGGAAAAAGGACATAAAACTTCTACCCGTCAACAACTGAAAAACCTAGTACAAGACCTTATCAAGAGTCATATCATTAAGGTAGGTGGACAACAATTTGCCTCTAATTCTGATCATACCATTCATAAGAACCCATTGTAGGACCATGGTTCTAATAATGCTTCCATGTCAGGTCCAAAAATAAACAATAATAATGCTAAATTTTCCCACACCAAGTACAACTATTCTAGTGGACCAATTATAAATAATGTCCAAACTGACAATGAATACATTAATACCATTACAGTCAAGAGACCACGTCAATGCAATGCTACTACTCGAAGTGGCAAGGTCACCATAGCTAGTCCTCCTTTCGCTAGGCAACCCAAGATCACCATTCCTGGCCCATCTCCTAAATAGTCAAAACCCGTCTCGACCACAAAAAACTAGCAACCAAATATTCAGTTCAATCTTATCGACCAACTTGGAAAAACTCCCACGCAAATTTCTATACTTGAGTTGCTTCACATCTCTCCCACGCATAAGGCTATACTGGATAAAACCCTACAAGAGTCATCAGTCCCCAAGGATATTGATGTCACCCAGTTTAAGACCATGGTGGGATATCTCACTATGCCTCACCACATCACCCTTTTTGATCAAGACTACTTGTCCCCTAAAACTAACCATAATGATGCATTACACATTGAAAATTTTGTCCATAAGCACAAGGTTAGAAGATTTTTAGTAGATGGCAGAGTAGGATTGAACATATGCTCCTTGAAACTGGTTAAGGCTCTAGGATTTTTCTGATGCATGTGTAGACCCTACAAAGAGTATAGTGATCAAAGCATTTGATGATGAAGAACGCTCTTCACGAGGTGTTATTTCTCTTCCTATTAGAATGGAACTAGTCATTGTGTATACAACTTGTCAAGTCCTGGATCTAGAATTACCTTACAAAATCTTGCTTGGTCACCCATGGATTCATGCCCTAAAATTTGTTCCATTCACATATCACCAATGCTTAAAATTCCCATTTGACGGCACAAAAATTACTATACATGGCGACCCCAACCCTTTTCAATACTATACCAACCTAAGGGGTATTTCTAAAAACCAAGTGCCTATTAATCGAGAGGCTTCTGGTCCCTTGTCTTCCAAATACATTGATCCATCCACACTCGCATCATCTTCCACAACCACTCCGTCCACATCTTCTGCAAACCCTAAGCTTGAAACCATTGTCAAGATCCATGACCTCAGCTATGGAGAATTCAAACTCTATATAGCATATAGCATCACAATGATACCCAAGTCTTCAAAGGTCTATGGTCAGCCATGTTTTAGAATGGAACCCAAAGAAATTTTCAAAGTTCCACCAAAAACTGTTTTCATCAAATGGGGAGACATGAGTAATGAAGACCTTGCTGATATCACATGATGGCTCTATAAAGATATGGTCGAACTCCCCCCATTACTAGTAATGAAATATGGCAAGGGATATGACATAATGAAGGCTAAGGGCTATGATGGCACTAGTAGCCTAGACATAAATAAAATTAGATGAAGAGAGCCCACAGAACCTTTCAAAATACCTATTATCACCTAGAAATGCACCCTATGCAAAGTTGTAAACTGAGCTTTCTAGTGAAATGTTGGATCACTCCAAGGCTGTGGGTCACCTAAGATTGGAGTGAACCTCCAGAGAAGGTCGGCTTCCTTTCTATTATCACCAAAACTACTAATTCTTTGATGGTAAAGGGAGAACGAAAATTCATAAAAATGGAACTAAACTTATGGTGATACACTATATTAATAAGAAATCATGAAATAGACACAGGAAGAACATACACTTGAAAGAATAATTTTTATTTTCAAAGCTACTTCTTTCAGATTTAATGCTTTAGTCCTAACAGTTTTGGTCTACATACATACCTTGGGAAGGAAAGATTAATTTCACAACCTTAAGACATAAGTGCAGAATTATAAAACACAGTTAAAGACTTGCAGGTTCAAAAGAAGGATACAGAAATGAGAATCAATACAAAAATGAACACAAACTTCCAAGGTAAACTCTATGTTGTATTTAGGATTCCAGTTGAGTTACAAAAAAAATACATCAATTCAGGAAGGATTGATTAAAAAAATCACTAACTCTTCAAAGTGTGTAATTAGAACTCCATACAAAAAAGGAAAAAATGCCTTATATATCTAACTGTATCGGCCCCTTAGGGCTTACAAAAAATATCCAGGGCCAGAAAAAATTGCCCCTTAGATTTTTTATTGAAATTCCAGCTGCAACCTATGTGTCCATGTTGGTGTCAAAGATTGCCTCTAAGGGACTCCCTTCTTGAACATTTTGCAACCATCGCAATTCACTTTTGCTCCTTGTGTCGATCTTCAATCCTTCTTGTTGAGCACCTCCAATGCTTCTGAGCTCAGAAAAGATACACGTTGCTTTTCATTCCATTGGTGTTCTTTCAGACTGCCATGGCTCACTTTCAGATTCCTCTGGTCGGTCGAGTGAACTCCACGCAGGTTTTTTGGGCGGTCAAAACTCCTTTGATCAGAATCACATATCGGCGAGACACTGGAAGTGTCTCACTGATCCAATTAGGTGTCTCTGCAGCTATCAGCATATCATAGAATAGTCGGTGAGAGCTCATGGTGAACTCATTTCATTTACCCCAAGCTTACTCTTCTCCCCTAGGCTCGAGCTCCTCTGGCTTTTGGTGAGACCTTACCGGGTAAGCAAAACATCCTATTGAGGCCTTTCTTCTATTCACTAAGACCGTATCAAGTCGGGAAGACATCTTACCAAATGTATGGCCTCCTTTCTGAGTCTCCCTGAATGCATTTTACTCTGTTGGGCCCCAAATTTCCTTCGGTGTGACTTTATTGATGTCACCCTGAAACATTTTATTCCACTGAGCTCCCCTTTTTTGTTTTAGCAAGACTCATGCCTATCAGCCAGACTCTTTTCTGAGCACACTAGTCTCCCCGAATACTCATCTTTCGACCAGACTACCTGTTTGTCGTTGGGACTCACGCCAAACTTTTCCATTCCACCAGGCTCTTTACTTCATTCAGAAAGACTGTGACAAGTCGGGAAGACTTCATAGAATAGTACAATAGCCATATCGATTCCTGCTTCCGTGCCCGAGATACCCACACTTCACCAAGACCTCTTGTAGAATTTTCTTTCCTTTGGTGAACTTTTCATTCGGAAAGACATCCGGCAAGACCCTTCGCTATTGGCGAAATATTGGCCTATTGGCCAAACTTCCCTTTGGGCTCCTTAGCTCTTGGTGATGAGCTACTTTCTTTTGGTTGGGGAGACATTGCTGCTTTGGTATAATCTTAGGCCAATGCCAACCATTCTTGGCAAAACCTTTTCGCTATCAGTGGGACATCTACCGAAGGAAACCACATCGAGACCACCTTTTCTTCTTTCGGCAAGACCATCTTCACTCGCCGAGACCACATGCTGATCCCTTCACCCTTTTCTGAGCTTTGATGTCGGCGAGACATGACGAGTCAGGAAGACTTCATCTTTAGTGACGCCGCTTTCCTGTCAGGGAGACATAACCTTTTCGCTATGACCCTTAACCAAAGCCTTAAACTCTTGCCAATATGTTTCATTCAACCTCCGATCGGTGAGACAAAGCAATTTTGCAGTGACCACATACCGATGCTATAACTTATGCCGAGATAATCCTTTTCTATCGCTAAAAAAAAAAGAGAATGTCACGATAATAGGTGCCTGGAGATGGATCTCGATCGCTATGACATCAAATAAGTCTTGCCGATATGATCTTTCCTTCACCAGTCGACAAGACACAAAGTGATTGATGAAACAACATGCCGATAGGGATTACCTATTCCAATGAAGCACCTCATGAGTTAGTCAGTGAGACCCAACTTATTCATTAAGACCTCTAAGTGGTGAACACAACTCATGCTGATATATCCTTCCACTGTCGCCAAGACCACATGAATGTCATGCTAAAGGCCTCTTGTATGTAAAAACAAATCATTATGACATCAAAAATGTCTTGCCGATAGGCAACACAGACATTTCAAAAATGGATCGGGGGAACCCTGCCATTCTCACACCAATATATTCCCTGGTTTGAAGCATTTGAACCCAATGGAACTCCTGTCACATGATAGTCTTCCTTATTGAGCCTGAGGGTAAAAATTAGGTAACATTTCTGGCGACCTTTGCTAGATGTTTGCCTACTAAACATGAAGACCAGTAGTCTAGGTTTATCCATTGGGCATGGAGTCATTAGAAGTATCAAAAAATAAAAATATCAGTTTTGCTATTGGCCGCAACTTGCTTGAGATCCACAGGACACAACAGGTTGCCAGAAGTAAAACAAAATAGAGGAAAATGAAAGAGAAAATACTATGCCAGCATAGTACCCAGGAAATAGAAAATAATTAGCCTGAAGCGCAGGAGCACTTATTCAAAACATAAACCTAAATTAATATATACAAAAAGGAACCCCATCAGATTTGAAAATAGGGTTTGAGGTGTATCCCATTGATTGGGATAGGAAGTACTTCCCCATCTGTTGTAGCCAGTTGATAAGCATTGTGCTCCTCACAATCTTTGATAAGGAATGGACCTGTCCACATGTTATCAAACTTGGCATGATGGCCTAGCTTACTTTTCAAAACATCCCATTTCAGCACGAGATCTCCTACCTTGAAAATTTTCTTTATAGCCCTCTTGTCAAATGTTCTTTTTGTTTGGAGCTGATGATACTCCAAGGATTTCATTGCTCTGTCCCTTAATTCTTCGAGCTCCATGAGCTCTGCATACCTCACAGACATGGGGTCCTATTCCTCAAACATTTCCAACTGGTGAACAATGTCTAGAGTTGGAAGCTTGACAGATAGGGGTAATCTTGCCTCTTTTCCATAGATGAACATATATGGCGAATTACCAACATACCTCTTAGGGGTCACTCTATCTGCCTAAAGTGCATTCTTTAAATTGTTGTGCCAGATCCTTTGATTATCCTCTATGGTTCTTTTAATAATCCTGATGAGGTTCTTATTTGTGCTTTCAGCTAAACCATTACATTGAGGGTAATAATTTGAAGATGTGCTCAAATGGATGCCATGCTTAACCACCTAGTCAATTAATCTTAATCCTACAAATGCAAGAGAGTTATCAGAAATGATAGAGTCAGGCACCCCAAACCTAGTGACTATATCTTCATAGAAGCTTAAAACTGAAGACTCTTTTGCTTCTTTTAAAGCTACCGCTTCTGTCCACCTTGTAAAATAGTCAGTGGCTGTAAGTACCCATTTGTGACTAGCACTAGAAGGTGGATTTATTGGCCCAATGAAATCAATGCCCCATCTCATGAAGGGTTGCTCCACTTGAATTGGATGTAGGGGCATAGTATGCATTTTTTCCTTTCCTGAAAATAAAGCACATTTGACACACCTTCTTGACCAAGAATATGCATCTTTGAACAAGCTAGGCCAATAGTAACCAGCTCTCATGATTTTCCAGGTAGTAGTTATTGGGGAAAAGTGACCTCCCGTAGCTCCATCATTAAATTCATGAAGCACCTTTTCAACCTGATCACTATGAATGCATCTTAGTAGGACGCCATTCAGATCCTTTTTAAAAAGAACATTATTTATCAGCACATATCGTATGGACTAGAGTCTGAAGTATCTTCTTCTAGCTCTGTTCAAACCATATGGACACTCACCAGTCAGTAAGAAATGGGTCACATCTTGAACCCAATTAGTTGTCCCCATAGGCACATCATCTTGAGCATTCTGAAACTCATTTGTATTAGTAAACACAACATCCTTTTCTAATTTAGTTTTTCTATTTAACCTTGCAGCAAGTTGTTCATAGAGACCCTTACCTCTAACAAATTTTGTGATCTTGATATCTACATCATACTCCATGACTTTAGTAATCCACCCTACTCTTTTTTGATTCAAATCTTTATTCAATAGAAATTCCTTCACACTTGTGTGTGCAACCAAAATATGAACCTTATTTTTTGAAATAAAAGGTTTAAACTTCTTCAGACTTCTGATCATAGCAAGAGCATGCTTCTCAACAAATGTATACTTCCCTTCATAATCAGCAAGTATTTGACTGAAGAAAGCAATGGGCTATTCTAGATTATCCCTATTCTTCTGAACCAGCATAGCGGAGATTGAACTACTACTACCAAAAGCATATAAAAAGAAATCTTTAGAGAAGTTTGGGTTTACCAACATTGGGGCAAATGCTAATGCCTGCTTGATTTCTCCAAAACTATTCTTTTCCTCCTTTGTCCAACTGAAAATGCACTCTTCTTTAACATGGCTATCAGAGGTTGTAATAGGTTTGTAATATCAGGGATAAACCTTCTCAAAAATTTGATTCACCCCAAAAAGCTTTGCAGACCCTTCTTGTGATTTGGTAATGGTAGCTCCAATATAGCTCTGACTCTTTCAGAATCAATGGAAACTACATCTTTTGATACTATATGGCCTAAAAGCTTACCTTCATGAACTGCAAAGATACTTTTTGTAGGATTGAGGGATATCCCATATTCTCTACACTTTTCAAAAACTTGCTTGAGCTATGACAAATGTTCATCAGCTCTCTTGGAATAAACTGTAATGTCATCTAGATAAATCAACATAATCTTGTTGATCAAGCTTTGGAACGCCACGTCCATGGCCCTCTGAAATGTGGCACCAACATTAGATAAACCTAAAGGCATCCTTTTGTATGCCATGGTGCCCCACTTAGTTGTAAAAGCAGTTTTAAACAGGTCTTCTTTAACCAACACTTGATTATAGCCTGAAAAACCATCTAACAAGGAAAATCTCTCAGAACCAGCAACTACTTGCAAGATTTGTTCCATGAAGGGCAGTGGGTAGTGGTCTTTTAAAGATGCTCAGTTAAGATCCCTAAAAGCTACACAGAGTCTTATCTCACCATTTTTCTTCCTAACTGGTACAAGGTTAGAAACCCATGGAGTATGCTTAATAGGAAAGACAATACCCCCCTCAACTAATTTGGTCAGTTCTTTAATCATCAAGGGCTCAAGCTTGGGATTCAAGGGCCTTTGTTTCTACCTGACTAGCTTGGAATTAGGTTCTAACTCAATTGTGTGCTAAGTAATATGGGGATCAAAACCTTTCAAATCTGAATACTCCCAAGCAAAGACATCATGAAATTCTTGGCACAAAGCAACAAAAGCTTGTTTATCTTTATGTGAACAAATTTTTCCTATCTTAAGGAGCTTACATTTGAAAACTTCTAGTTCCTCATAATGCTCTTCTTTGATTTGAAAGCTAGCTTTACCCTTTTTAAGCTGATCATCAGTACTAAAAATAGACTCTAACCCAACAAGACCTTTGGGTAACTTATTTGTCCTCAGCTGTATGACCTGATCATCATACTATTGCTTAAGTTTTGCTTGATTCACCATGGAGAACTGATCTTCTTCGAGCAAGAAAGAAAGGATTTGTTCATCACTGCAAATAATTGCGAGTGAATGTTGTTATCAGGAATTGATGGTCTGAACACAACCTTCACATACTAGTGCACTTTCTCTTTTCTAATGTCATTTGGAATATCAAACTGTGCTCCAATGGCTGCAAACCTGTCAACATGCTTGTTCTGATTTTTTGGAATAGATACGAAATTAAAGGCATCAAATTCCTCAAGCATGTTCCACACTCTATTCATATAAGACTTCAGTGTGTCATTTTTAGCCACATTCAGGCCCATTACTTGATTAACAATTAATTCACTATCCCCATAGACTTTCAAGCTGGTTATTCCTCTCTTCCTTTCCCACTCTAGACCTTGAACAAGGCCCTGATATTCAGCAGTGTTATTGTAGCATTCAAAAACAAAATGGAATGCAGAGTAGTACCTATCACCTTGTGGAGAAATCAACATTGCACCTCCTCCTACTCCATTCTTACTTTTGGAACCATCGAAGAACATCTCCCAAAGTTTACTTAGTGGCTACAACAACTGATTTGCACCTTTCTCCAGGTTTGGAATCTCTATGTCAGGCTCAAGAATGACATAGTTGCCCATACCGAAATCTTGAATGAGGTCTTCAGGACTATCTAATACATTTTCAACTGCCCATTCATGCAGCAACACATTAGGAACAACTTCTGATTGGAGTTTTTGAGTAGTAGCTAGCTCATTGTCAGTAAAAGCAACATAATTTGCATTTGCAGCAGAAGGAGCAGCATTGATGGGACTTGGGTTATATGGCTCAATGTGATCCTTGGCCAACCTTTCAGATTTAATGGTAACCTTGGTTCCATATCTTGTTCTAAATAACATATGTGACCAATCAGCTGACACATAACCACCTATCTTGGCTAAAAAGTCTCTTGATAAGCACAGGGAAAAGAAAAGTGGAAGGTCTATGACACTTATGTCTTGAGGGACTAAAAATTTTGGACAAGCATGGAGGGTGAGATTTAGATCCTTGATAATACCCAAAGTATTAACTGAAGTACCATCCAATTGGATCACTCCCTTCTCTAAAGGATGGTATTTTAGTCCAATTTTGTCAACAATCTGTTTTGGCATCACAGAGCTACTAGCTCTACTATCTACCATACAGTTATGAACTAACTTATCACCAATGATCACTAACACATAAAAGGGGGGTGGTTTGACTTCTTTTACTGCCTCTTTGTTGGGCTACTTATTATTTTCTTGAGGATTATTTGTCAAAACGATTGTAACTTGACTTATTGGAGACTCATATTGATCAGACATTTTCAAACTTGATAGGGCTGACTATAACATATCCTTTTGACCTGAGATGGATAATGAGTCCCACATGGACATTGTGACATTCATTTTTTTCATACTATCAAGGATGTTATAAGGTACAACTAGATTTACTTTAGGATGTACCTTTATACCAGTATGATCAGCTTGCGGGTATGGCTGCTCCTTGTCTGGGAGTTGTTGATTTCTTTGCCAAACAGGAGCCACTCGAGGGGTAGGTGGTTCTGTAGTCATTGTCTTTCCTTTGTCAACCGCTTGACCAAGTTCAAAAGCTCTCTTCTTTGCCCTGGTGTTAGCTGCAACTAGAGGACTATCTTCATTCAACCCACAAAACTCTTGACCTTGCTAGTTAAGTAGGGTAGTATTATTGCTAAATTGGTCCTGGTGTTGTGGGGATACGTTATTGCTTGCACCTTGCTACGAATTTGAAGCATTTTGTACCATAAGTGCCTGGTTGATTAGTCTATTTGAGCAAGTGGCCTGATTATGAGGTTGGTTACAAGGGTAACACCACTCATAGTCTACTGCTAAGTTGTTTTGGATAGCAACCAGCTCCTTGGTCACACTAACAGGGGCTGGAGCATAGGCCTAAAAAGGCCTTGTGTTCACACTCTATCTTGGACCCTAATAATTGCCTTGATACTATTGTTTATTACCTTGATATGCTTGTTGTTGGCCTGAATTCTACTGCTGATAAGGCCTACTATATGATTCTTGCTTCTCTAAGCTTACAATCTTGTTACCAAAATACTGCAAGACTTTTGATTTCCTGTAACTCATTTGGAGAACTAGAAGCAGCATTTTATTGTGTTACAACAACTGGAACAGCAACTGGCAGCATTGGCATAGCTGGTAGAGGTGTGAAAGGAGGCATTTGCAAAGGAATGTTTGCATGAATCTCTAGAAATATAGGCATTGGAGGCCTAGGAGTGAGTTTACCAGCTTGTATTAAGTTGTTCTCAGCTCTGATTGCTATTTCAAAAGCATCTGGCAAGGACACTCCTCCCATTGACTGTATCATGACATCTATATCGCTATTCAGAGCCCACAAAAAGTATAAAAATGTGTATTCTAGAGGTGGCCTCACCGTTGCAGGGATTCTATTCCAAGTTCTTTGAAATCTGAAGTTGAAGTTGTTCATCTGCTCTTGTGGAGCCCTCTTAACTATAGTCAATTGTTCCAATAAAGATAAGTTGTCAGACCTATCTTGAAATTGTTTATGCAAATTATCTCCAAAATCGTCCCATGTTGCAATTGAATTAACTGGTAGGCTCCTATACCATTGCACAGCTCTTCCCTTCAGTGAAGCAACTAGTAATCTCACTGCAACATCCTCTTGGGTTATGTGATGGACTCCACATAATGAAGCCACATCTCTCATGTGTTCAATCAGGGTAGTTTGATCTTCTCCCGTGAAAGTTGGCAGACTCTTCAAGGCTGCCACTGGAATGTCATTATGCTGTGCCAAATTCAATGGACTCTCTCCATTAAAAGAAACAAAGGGTTGATTCCTTGGAGCGGCCATTGGAGGTGGCTGAGGAGGATTTGCTGGTATTGTAAATGAAACTAAAGACAAAACAACAATGTGTGATCCCACAGATGGGGGAGTGGATTGAGTTCTTCTATAATAGATAATTGTTGTTTCTCACCTTCCTGTTGCTCTACCTTTCCTTCTTGGTGGTGACAGCTGCAAATATTCAAAGGGACCTGAGCTGCCTCTTGTCTGAACTTTTCTCATAAACTTTAGAAGGCACTAATTTCTAGGGTTCCTCTTCTTTGTGGAGTCACCAACTATGCCAAAGGACTTCTATAAATTCTAAAATTCACTGGTTGCATACTAAACCAGCAGTTCAATCTAGTTCACTATCCCATCGGGTGTGCCAGAACTGTTATCACCTAGAAATGCACCCTATGCAAAGTTATAAACTGAGCTTTCTAGTGAAACATTGGATCACTCTAAGGCTATGGGTCACCTGAGATTGGAGTGAAGTTCTAGAGAAAACTAACTTCCTTTGTGTTATCACCTAAACTACTAATTCTTTGATGGTAAAGGGAGAAGGAAAATTCATAAAAATGGAACTAAACTTATGGTGATACACTATATTAATAAGAAATCATGAAACAAACACAGGAAGAACATACACTTGAAAGCCTAATTGCTATTCTCAGAGCTACTTTTTTCAGATTTAATGCTTTAGTCCTAACAGGTTTGGTCTACATACATACCTTGGGAAGGAATGAGTAATTTCACAATCTTAAGACATAAGTGCAGAATTATAAAAAATAGTTAAAGACTTGGAGGTTCAAAAGAAAGATATAGAAATGAGAATCAATACAAACATGAACACAAACTTCCAAGGTAAACTCTGTGTTGTATTCATGATTCCAGTTGAGTTACAAAAAAACATACATCAATTGAGGAAGGATTGATTAAAAAAATCACTAACTCCTCAAAGTGTGTAATGAGAACTCCATACAAAAATGGAAAAAATGCCTTATATATCAAACTGTATAGGCCCCTTAGGGCTTACAAAAAATATCTGGGGCCAAAAAAAACTGCCCCTTAGATTTTTTATTGAAATTCCAGCTGCACCCTATGTGTCCATGTTGGTGTCAAAGATTGCCTCTAAGGGACTCCCTTCTTGAACATTTTGCAACCACCACAATTCACTTCTATTCCTCATGTCGATCTTTGAACCTCCCTGTTGAGTGCCTCCAATGCTTCTGACCTTAGAAAAGATACACGTTGCTTTTCATTCCGTTGGTGTTCTTTTAGACTGCCACGACTCGCTTTAAGATCCCTCTGGTTGGTCAAGTGAACTCCACACAGGTTGTTTGGGCGGTCAAAACTCCTTTGATTGGAATCAAATTTCGACAAGACACTGGAAGTGTCTCATCAATACGATGAGGTGTCTCTGGAGCTATTGGCATATCATAGAACAGTCAGTGAGAGCTCATGGAAAACTCATTTCATTTACCCTAAGCTTACTGTTCTCCCCTGGGCTCAAGCTCCTCCAGCTTTTGGTGAGACTTTACCGGGTCAGAAAAACATCCTGTCGAGGTCTCTCTTCTATTTGCTGAGACCACATCAAGTCGGGAAGACATCTCCCTGAACGTATTTTACTCTGTTGGGCCCCACATTTCCTTCGATGTGACTTGATTGCTATCAACCCAAAACATTTTATTCCATTGAGCTCCCCTTTTTTGTTTTGGAAAGACACATGCCTATTGCCCAAACTCTTTGCCGAGCACACTAGTCTCCCCAAACTCTCATCTTTTGGCCAAACTACCTATTTGTTGCTGGGACTCATGCCAAACTTTTCCATTCCGCTGGGCTCTTTACTTCATTTAGAAAGACTGTGACAAGTCAGGAAGACTTCATAGCGAAGTCCAATAGTCATACCGATTCCTGCTTCCGTCACCAAGACACCCACACTTCACCAAGACCTCTTGTAGAATTTCCTTTCCTTCAGTGAACTTTTCATTCAGCAAGACACCCGGTGAGACCCTTTGCTATCAATAAAATATTGGCCTGTCAGCCAGACTTCCCTCCGAACTCCTTAGCTCCTGGCGATGAGCTACTTTCTTTTGGTCAGGGAGACATCGCTACTTCAGTATAACCTTAGGCCGATGCCAACCATTCTTGGTGAAACCTTTTCGCTGTCAGTGGGACTCCTGTCGAAGGCAACCACATTGAGACCACCTTTTCTTCTTTCAGCAAGACCATCTTCACTCACTGAGACCACATGTTGATCCCTTCGCCCTTTGCTGAGCTCTGATGTCGGCCAGACATGACGAGTCAGGAAGACTTCATCTTTAGTGACACCGCTTTCCTTTCAAGGAGACATAACCTTTTTCCTATGACCCTTCACTGAAGCCTTAAACTCCTGCCGATATGTTCCATTCAACCTCTGATCCGTGAGACAAAGCAATTTCGTAATGACCACATACCGACGGTATAACTTATGCCGAGATAATCCTTTTCTGTCACCGAAACAAAAGAGAATTTCATGCCAATAGATGCCTGGAGATGGATCCTGATCGCTATGACATCAAATAAGTCTTGCTGATATGATCTTTCCTTCGCCAGTCGGCAAGACACAAAGTTCTTAATGAAAGAACATGCCAATAGGGATTACCTACGCCGATGAAGCACCTCATGAGTTAGTCAGTGAGACCCGACTCATTCAGTAAGACCTCTCAGCGGTGAACACAACTCATTCTGATAGATCCTTCCACTATCACCAAGACCACATGAATGTCATGTCGAAGGCCACCTGTATGTAAAAACAAATCGTTATGACATCAGAAATGTCTTACCGATAGGCAACACAAACATTTCAAAAATGAATCGAGGGAACCCTGCCATTCTCACACTGATATATTCCCTCGTTTGAAGCATTCAGACCTAATGGAACCCCTATCACATGATATTCTACTTGATTGAGCCTGAGGGTAAAAATTAGGTAACAATACCAAAGTATCTTGGATTAGGGTTTGGATTGCCCGACAATGACAATCGATGTACCATTGGACTTTCGAGTGAGCAAGTACATGCTTTGAAAAGTGTCGAGACTACTAAGGAAACCCTCACCGAAACTAACTCCCAAGAGTAGGAATTTTCCTTAAGTGATTGTTGTCTTGATGATTTGTTTGTCGAAATCGGGGAAGTGACCTCTTAACAAATATTTTGGAAAACATTAAAAATGGATCAAGCACCAAATAGTTAAAGCCCCATTACCACTCCCCATGACATACAAGACCCACCATTTGATTCCCTTCAGTCCAATCCATCTGAAGTACCAGATGACACTGACAACCATGACTCTAAATCCTTCACCCCTTATTTTGACAACAAATATGAGACTAGTGAAAGGGAATATTGGATAGAGTCTGATTTGGAGTTGGATGATGATAATATCATCTAAAATATCACTGAATCCATCTGCATGCTTTTTGCATCATCCCCTCAATTCACCAACACTGATGATGGTATTTCCCTAGTTTATTCTCAGCTAGTCGATTGGGACCAACAAGGCCCGCCAGTCCTAGACACTTTTCAGAATGATGAGGCAATCACAAAGTTTATGGGATTACATGAGGGCATACCCAGTGGTGATCACAAGTTAGGATTCACCATTGACTTAGATTGTACAACCTATTTCGACGAGACTGCTCTGTCCTCCAGTCGCAAAATTAAAATAAAAATAAAATAAAAAATGAAACGTCTTTAGGTGAAAATGAAAAGGCACCTTTTGAAGACAAAAAAGTAAAAAAAAAGGATGTATCTATGGGTGAAAATCTCTCTGAGGTGCCCAAAGATGGAGGATTGGACTTTCTTCCCATACAACAAGAGAAATCAACTATGCTTTTAGAAGACACCATAGAAGAAAACATAGCAACTGCAGAAGATAGCAAAATGGTCCTGTTTGTTGCATCCTTGACTGAGGAAGAGAGATAGAATTTTATAATTTTTTTGTAGAACATAAAGTCAACTTCGTATTGTCCTATGTGGACATGCTAGGATTAGACCCAGAACTAGTTCTGCACCATCTGCCATGATTTCCTAATGCCAAACCAATTAAACAGAAGTTACGCAAAATGCATCCTCAGGTTGCTCTATTGGTCAAGGCTGAGTTGAAGAAACTTCTAGATGTTGGGTTCATACGGTCTATTGATTATGCGGAATGGATATCTAACCTGGTGCCAGTAACAAAGCTAAATGGGATGATCCACATCTACACAAATTTTAGAGACCTAAATAAGGCATGCCCAAAAGATGACTTTTCTTTATCGAATATTGATATCATAGTTGACCTCACAATAGGATATGAGATGTTGTCCCTCATGGAAGGTTTCTCTGGCTATAATAAGATTTGTATTTCCCCCAAAGACCAACACAAAACAACATTTACTTTCCCATGGGGTACATACTATTGGAATGTCATGCCATTCTATCTCAAAAATGCAGGTGCCACATATCAGACGGCTATGACCACAATCTTTCATGACATTATGCATAAAATAATGGAAGATTATGTAGATGACCTATTGGCTAAATCAGTAACAAGGAAAGATCATTTGAAGGTGTTAGAGACAATTTTCAAGAGATTGGAAGAATATAAAGTCTGGCTAAATCCTAAGAAATGTGTCTTTGATGTAACATCAGGTAAACTATTGGGATACATAGTTTCTCGAAGAAGCATTGAGGTTGACCCAGCAAAAGTAAAATCCATCATAGACATGCCTCTGCCTAGAGGAATCAGTGAATTCAAAACCCTACAAGGCAGGATATAAATCTATTCAGCACTTCATAGCACAATTGGCTGACAAGTGTCACCCATTCCAGTATCTATTGCGCAGAGCCATCCCCTTTGTATGGATAGATAAATGCCAAGAATCCTTTCAGAAAATAAAATATTACCTACTATCACCACCAGTCTGCATGCCTCCCATTCATGGAAAACCATTGATCCTATACATCTCTACCACTAATTTAGCACTAGGGGCATTACTAGCGCAGAACGACCAAGAGGAAAAAGAAAGAGCTATATATTATATTAGTCAGACATTGGTTGGGTATGAACTAAACTACACATCAATTGAATGGGCTTGTCTAGCCACGGTCTTTGCAGCATAGAAGCTAAGACATTATATGTTAAGCCATCAGACACAACTAGTAGCAAAGATTGACCCCCTTAAATATTTGTAAATTCGGGAAGCATTAATAGGACATCTCACAAAATGGGTCATGATTTTGAGCGAATACGACATTCAATATGTAGAAAGAAAGGCAATAAAAGGACAAGTCATAGCGGACCAGCTGGAAGACGCACCTTTACAAAGTGATCACCTGTTAGTGGAAGATTTTCTAGATGATTCGATATTCCACACAAAACCTAAGTCACCTTGGTGACTCTACTTTGACGGATCACACACAAATCATGGCTCAGGGGCAGGGATCCTATTCATCACCCCTCAAGGAGACTCCATTCCTAAGTCTTTCCACATTTCCTTCCCATTTACAAACAATGTGGCAGAATACAAGGCACTAGTTACATGACTTAGAATGGCAATAAAATGGAAAATTAGAGCACTACATGTCTATGGGGATTCTCAGCTCGTCATCAACCAGGTTAATGATGACTATGACACAAAAGATGAAAAGCTGATGACCTACAAATGGATGGCTGATAGTTTCCAAACGTACTTTCATATTGTAACTTTTGAACAAGTTTTAAGAGCACAAAACAAGGCAACAAATGCAATGGCTACAATAGGCTCTCTCCTCGACATTCCAAGCAATCTTCCTCAGCTGGAATTCCTAATAGAACAATTCCTGGTCACTGCCTATGACATTCCAGAGTTAGAGATGGTCTACGAACTTGTTGGTCCCGACTCTCCTTGGTACCAGGATATTTATGACTACCTTAAGTCTCAAACCATTCCACCTAACTTGTTCAATAACCAGAGGAAGTCCTTTATCCAAAAATCCACAAGATATTCCATCATTAGTGACACCCTTTACCACAGTAGCTTTGATGACACCCTCCTTAGATGTCTCGACACCAACGAAGCACGTACAACCTTACACGAAGTACATGATGGTATATGCGGGTCTCATTCGATTGTTCCTACTCTATCCAAGAAAGTAACAAGACTTGGGTACTATTGGCCGGCTGTTGAAAAGGATGCAATAGAATATGTCAAGACTTGTCACCAATGCCAGATTCATAGTGACTTGATTCACGCTCCAGAATAGGAACTTCAGCCGATCACCTCTCCTTGGCCCTTCGCTTAATGGGGACTTGACCTCATGGGTAAGATCCATTCGACCTCATCCAATGGCCACAAATTCATCATCACTGCCACTGAGTATTTTACAAAGTGGATCGAAGCCATCCCTCTAACATACATAACCAGAAAACAAATATCCAAATTCATTCTTAACTACATCATTTTCTAGTATGGTCTTCTGCAATCCATCATCACCAAAAATGGATGTCCGTTTAAAAACCAAGACATTCATGAGTTATGTGAGTGATTTCACATCCAACACCATTTTTCATCTCTGTATTACCCGCAAGGAAATGGTCAAGTTGAGGCGTCAAATAAAACCATTGTTAAAATACTTAAAATACTGTCAATGACATTGGTCGTGACTGGCATATTCAACTCAACCCTACTCTGTGGGCTTACCGCACTAGCATTTGTACACCTATAGGAGGCACTTCTTTTTCCCTGGTATTTGGAGCTGAGGCCATCTTTCCCATTGAGGTTGAAATTCCTTCGTTACGAGTCTCCCTAAAGGGTTTAATTGATGATGAGGAGTATAGACAATTGTGCTTGCACGAGCTGGGTATGCTAGAGGAAAGAAGGAAAAATTCCCTAAACCATCTACAAGTGTATTAGAACCGTATCTATCATAGTTACAACAAGAAGGTTATGGTCAGGAAATTTGACATTGGTGACTTAGTCCTCATGTAGAACCCTAAGAACCAGGCTGATAGAGAAAAGTCAGGAAAGTTTGAACCAAACTGGTTGGATCCTTACGTTGTTATATCTTATTTTGGTTCTGGAGCCTATCAACTGGTGAATATATATGGAGAACAACTGATAGAGCCTATCAATAGTCTACATCTCTAAAATTTCTATGCATAGCATCAGGAGATTGAGTTGAAAATATTAAAATACAAAAAAAAAATTAAAAATAGTAAAAATATCACTGCCTTGATGAAAACTTGGCAAACAGGCGTCTTGGTAGCACCAAAAAAATAAGAAAAATGACAAAAATAGTAAAGAAAAATGATCCTTCCAATGGTGAAAACCTGGAAAATAGGCGCTTTGGATAAGTAGCATGGTGAAAGCCTAGAAAACAGGCGCCATGCGTAATCAATCATTGCTCAGCCATCTACAACTACTTTGTCTGTCATGGCCTAGGATGAAATACATTTTCCATCACCACCACATCATACCCTTCCTTTCATGGTTGATAAATGGTTAACATCAAGTCCTCTATACTGTCTATCTGGTACCCCAGGCACATCCCTTTCATGTCCTTTAAAATTAGCTAAGTCTTGGACCTGACTGGGAGAAAAAAATTTATCATGTAACTATAGTGGATGTCACAGATGGTTTCAAAAATTGCTAAAATGTCCTTAAAAAAGACAAAAACATCACAAAAGTCCTAAAAAAGACAAAAACGTTGCAAAAATTCTTTAAAAAAAAAGACAAAAACATCGCAAAGCGTCCTGAAGAAAGACCTTAAAAAAAATTAAAAAAAATAAACATCCTGAAGAAAACCATAACAAAACATCAAACTGCTCAAAAACACAAAAATAGAGTCATTCCTTATCAGGTCAATCAATCAATCTTTGTCATTTGTCTAAACTATGTTGTATTTGCACATTTGCTAAGTAGGCAAGACTCATACTTGAGTCCCCGAGACATTAGGTCAGCCCTTTTAGGTTTGTCAAAATAAAATCATGGTGCAATCTTTGGTCATCAAGACAGAGTCATTGGTCATGTCAAACTATAAGGGCTCTAAGCATATGACATAGGCAAGGGCATCTATTGATGAGCCCTCGAGGCCACACTAGGTTAGTCCATTAGGGTTCATGGCACTACACTGACACACACGTCAAAAAGTCTTCAAGTCAAAGCGAATCATTCCTAAATGGATAAACTCATAAAAAGAATTATGGAAATAATTTATTTCAATATGAAAATCTCAATAGCATGTCAATCATATAATCATGACAAATATCAACATATAGTCAACAAAAAATCAGCCCAAACTTTGGTCAAAATCTTGGTCAAAGGAAGTTTCATTACCATAACCAGTCAAACTATCAACTCTTGGTTACCTTGCAGATGTGTCCTTCTGCAGAATAGCCTCAGTCATTCATTCCTTAGGATGTGTCCTTCCTAGGCATCGTCATTGTGATTCGACATTTTGAGGGATCCTCTTGACATCTAAGGATCACTCCTCCTGACATCAGTATTCTTCAGATGTGTCCTTCTGAAGAACCAACCCTGTCATTTATGCCTTAGGATGTTCCCTTCCTTGGCATCATCATCATTTCGAGGGATCCCTTTTGACATTTAGGGATCAATCCTCTTGACATCAACATTATTCAGGATGTGTCGTTCCTGAATTTGGCAATCTTCGACATTCGTCATCTTGGCATCATCAAAACTTGGACACCCCAGCATCTCGACATCATCAAACCTGACACCTTGACATCAAAACAATGGATATCTAGATGCACTTGGCAAACACTTGGCACTTGTCTTTTGGATTTTTATCATGTTACTAGTTTTTCAACGAGATCCCAACAACAGGATTTAGAGTAGTGACATATCATGACGTTTGTCTTGACTTTTGACATGAATGATTACTAGTTTCTCAATGAGATCCTAATTTCAGGATTTAGAAAAACAACGACATATCATGATAATGGCTCTATTTTATATTTTGACAATCATGCCGCTAGTTTCTCAAGGATGCCCTGGAAACATGATTTAGAGAAGCAACAACATTTCATGAATTTCCCTTCTTGTCTTTTTCTACTTGTGGCTGATTATGACAAAAAGATTGGGGCAATCATGCTCTCAGTTTGAGTCATGATCATCCTTGTATGTGATTGCTTGTCTTATGTGATGGTACGACCTTGAACACCTTGATCTATGTCATATCATGGTGTTTGTTGGCCATTACAATAGTCTTCCCAATGACGATTAAGAGTAATAAATATTAAAGTCCTATGGTAAAGTTTTGAAGGATTTAGTCTAGGAACTAACATGCATCTCCTTCGGTCTGGTCATCTTCTCTCTTTGGTCTGGTCATTTTTCTCTTGTCCATCTCATGATGATATCATGTGACATACAAAAACATAAGTGCATACATGATTATATAAACATTGCATTAGGTCCATACATACATCATCCATAGCATTAAATCATATACATTTCATTGCATATTGCATTCATATTATCATAAACATGATATCCATTCAAACAAATACGTTATGCATATCATTATCGCCATCATCACAAAATCAACATAACATACAAATAAGCATTGCATCATCATGGAATCATATCATAAGTAAGCATCATAGAACATACATAATACCATCATCCATCATAAATAAATATCATACATAAGGCATCACATCACATATATTATAATGCATAAATCAAATAACATCACATAACACACATGTAGGCCGCATCAAAACTGCATCATCATATAATATCGTCTCAAAAATATACAATGTCACAAGATAGAGTCAATAGATATCCCAAAAATGGAGCTTGTAGACTCAATGGTCTATACATAATGTGTCATAACATAAACACAAGTATAGAAAACATGCCCCTAGGGGAGGCTCTCATCATCCCCTCGTGGTGAAGAGTGTGGCAGCTAAGGATCTGTGACTGGTGCTGAGATAATGGGTGGACCTGTGGCAGTCTTTATCTATGCAACCAATGATGGCATCATCTCCACAGTAATAGACACATGTGACGTCACTGCATCCTGACTTTGTGATGCTGACGGATCTGCCATTGGTGGCTCCTCTATACTAATCTCTACCCTGAACTGGTCTACCCATGACTGTGGCTCGAATGATGACTCGAGGCATGCCTGTGTGAGTGGTGGGACCTGTGCCCTAATGTGTTCCTTGAGGAGGTGGACCCTCCTGCACTGGTATGGCTCCTACTGCCGCTCCCACTCCCTAACCTCTGACCACTACCTATCCTCATCTGTGAGCATGACAGTGTAGGATCCTGTCGCTCAGATGGAACTGCCTTCTCGTATAAAGTCTTGTACTTCCCATACCTCATGCTCAGCCTGACAAGGTCATAAGAAATATCCCCAGAAGGCCCTGTACATAATGTTGTAAACTCAATGCAAAACTGAGTTGAGTCCTACTGATGGAACACTACCTGATCCCGCTCTACCTGAACCACCTCTAGCTCTACCTGTAGTGCCCTAACCTCTGCCACACTCTCATCTAGCCTCCTCTGTAGATCCACCACCCTCTAGTCTGTCATGGCATCCTAGGGTAATGTCGACAAGGATGGTATCCCCTCCTCTCCCTCCACCATCCTCCATCTGAGAAGTCTCTCAGCCTCATCCATGGTGTCATCATCATCATCATCCTCTACAACATCCTCTCCACTGACTCCCTCATCTAGAGGCACATCCACATCTACATCCTCCTCTTGTCTGGCCTCCTCCTCCTACCTCGGCTGCTCCTCCTCTTGTCTCTCCTCCTCCTATCTCTCCTTCCCCACCACATCCTCCTGCCTCAGCTACTCCTCCTCCTATCTCTCCTCCTCCTATATATCCTCCCCAGCCACATCTTCCTCTTGTCTCTCCTCCTCCCCCTCCTACCTTAGTTGCTCCTCCTCCTCTCTCTCCCCCTCCTCAGCCACCTCTAGGATAACATCTAGTGCTACTCTTGCCACACATGGGTGCACTCTCCTGCCCTATCTATGATAGTCTCTCCTCCATCTTCATTCATCTCCTCCATCATCCCCATCATCCCCACCTTGGCTTGTGTCCCTTCCTCCACCCTGACCTCCATCTCGCCCTTCATCCCATCCTCCATCTCTCCCCCTGCCTCCATCCCTGCCTTCATCCCTCCCCTGGCCTCTGCCCCTATCACCATCTCTACCTCCTCACCTGGCCCTTGGCACATGTCGTATGACTAACCTCTTGTCATAGGCGATGGCCCATCTAGATCCATCAGCGACACTAGTCTATGTGCCTTCCACCATAGGTCATAATTTGTTGTGGTCCTAGGATCTGCAATCCCACCTCTCCATCCCCAGTGTTGGGCTCCTAGCCCATCGATCTGCTGCTCGACAAATGCTACTGGAATTGTTGGCCCCCAAGCTGCCTCTCTAAAGGACCAAGCATACTTGGTTGTCCCTGTAGGTACACCTTGCTGCTATCTAAATCGTCTTAGGACATGCTACGACAGATACATCTCTATGATCAGCTGGCTCTACATTGTCCTACCAATCAAGTACCGATACTTTCTGCATATGTTGAGATGGTCCACCTCATCATCCCACTATTGGCAGTCTCTATATGGTCTCCAGATGAATGACACCATCATATCAATCTAATGCCACTACCAGCCTATCTCACCCATCTATGTCTGTTGTAGCGCATCGAAATAGTAGTATGCATAGGGCATCCCCTTGGCCAAATGTGGTCTCTAAATCGATGGATGAAATATCGCTATGTGCTCCTAGGCCCAGATCATCATCAGTGTTGTGCCACATGATATACTCTCTGCCCTCCTATAGACGACCTCATGCAAGTGGTAGTAGAGTGTGCCCAATAAACAAGGGCCCCAGGCATACACTATTCTATCTCATCTCATCCCAACTAAGATGTCTCTCTAGCTAATAGGGAACCCATGTCTACGACGGTCGGGAATCAATATCCCACCAATAAGTGTCGCCAAGAATGCATCAAAATGAGCATAATGCTCTGCTATAAACTCCCAATGGATCTCATATCCCTGGATGTCGAGTTTTGCGCCCTCATCTCGATAGTATGTTGTGAAGGTCTGTTGGCCATGGTGAGGGTCATAGACGATTCGCTCTCCTCGGATCGGCACATGTAGAATGCAGTAGACATCCTCAAGCATAATAGTCACCTCACCCGTCGGTAGCTGAAAGGAACGTCTCTGAATGCCAATGCTCACATAACATAGTCAGTAGTCCCCTATTTTCTCGAATAGCGAGCATATAGGCAACATAGAATAGACCTAGCCACATCAAGCATTGTCGCTCCCACAGGGTCAGCTAATTAGCAAACTAGAAAGTCATCGATCTGCTCTCTCGCGTGTATATCAGTGCAATCTGTCTCTTCACAAAGCCAAACAACATGTCAGTAACTTCTAGACAATTGTCAATATCATCAAAAGCATTTCAGATTTCAAAAGCATTAGAATCAACCCTAGTCAAAGTCAATGTCAAATATGTTATGTTGACTGCAATTGCGTCCCAAAACAATGAATGTGTCATTTCATACTTCAAATGCATCATGGCATGTCAATTACGTCATTCGGTTGCTCAAATGCGTTGCATCAGAGCACTTGTGTCATGATATACGACACTTCCATCATTCCATTCAAATGTGTTGCTTCAACAAGCGATTGCGTCGTAAAATGATGATTGTGGCATTCTAACTTTTGAATGCAGCTCAAAAAGGTGAATGCGTCGTAGTTTTTGGAAAATGCATCACAAATCCTCGGCATGCCCTAAACTACCCTTGCACTTGCATCACAACACATCAAATGAGTCGAACGTGAAGTCAAATGCGGCTTATGTGGATGCATATGCATCACAACGCATTTGTTGTTCACCCTAAAACCCTACTTTTGACACGCAAAACAAGAAAATTACAAAGGGGGTTAGGGGTACATACTGCTGGCTCTGAGCCCTCTGGCTGCCTAAAGGTCCACATGATCTCACCACGATGCTCGATCACTGGAATCACCATCCTCATTGCAGTCCTTTTCGCTATGAGCTCTCAAAATTTGCAAAGTGAATAGTGGAAATGAATTGATTTTTACCCCTTTGTCAACCTATTTATAAAGTCAAAATGGCATCTATCAACTAGGTCATTACTGGAGGCTCATTTGACCAACTTTGACCACCCCGTTGGTTGTCTTAAACATGTCAGAATCTGAAACCGGCTACATCATCATTTTTCTGGTCATCAAATTGACTTATCGGGACCCTTTCAAATTTTTTCTGCAACCGACCCAAAATTTGAAAAATTTCCCAAAAGAGCATTGATACTCTATACCTTCACTGGGGTATGGCTTTGACTTATTTTCTTTGTCACAATGCGACACGCTACATTATGACAAAGAGGGGAAAAATTTAGACACTTAAAAATGACCTAGGCCTGCAAGCTCTATTTTACCACTTTCGTCCTAACATAATTATGACATTTAATTATGTCCTTGGTCCACATTTGACTATTAATTAAATAATTCATACTTATTTAATTAATTCATGTCTGTTTATTCTTCATGATTATTAAATAAAAAAATTATTTACATCATTAATTGTCTAAGTCTTCCCCTAATTAAATAAATTTCTTAATTTATTTAATTACCTCTCTTCATTTTCTTCCTTATTATTAAACAAATAAATTTTATTTATTTATTTGATATGTCACGAATTCTCACAATTAAATAAATTTATTAATTTATTTAATTATTAATCATATCTACTAAATTAAATAATTATCTTTAATTATTTAATTGTCAAAATTAACATTTCTCTCATTTTAAATAAGTTAATTATTTAAAATGATTTCACATTCTTAACTGTTAGTTCATTTTAGTAAATAATCTGAAAAAAGATTATTTATTATTTCACAAAATCCATATTTTGAATTAATTTAATTCAAAATGGTAATATTCCTCCAAAAATCAAGTAATCGGGCAGATTCTTGATTTTTCAAATCTGATCTTCAGTTCAACTCTTATCTTCTTGATTTTTGAAAAAAATTATTTTTGAATTAATTATCTCATTTATTCTCCACTGCCGATTACATCTTCTTAGATGACATCTCGACCACTCGTTTAAGGATTTTTCCCTAACCCTGATTAGGGATTATACAATTTAATCTCATCCTCTGATTTTAGGTCTCGACTGAAAGTCAATCTCGTCAGTCCATTCAAAATGACATTTTCTATAAAATGCTATTTTGCTCTCATTTTTGGTTTACACACTTAGATTTTATTATTCTGGTGCATTGATATTATATTTATTTAGTATTTGAGAATTATTTTGTCATAGGCATAGGAATAGGCATTTATTTTAAATCCTTCAAAACTTGGATAAGATAATGCCATAATTGAAATGCTCACACACTCAATCTGAGGGCATCAATCCTATACTGTAAGACAGGAGGTGATATGGAGGTAATCATGGAAGATTCGAGGAACAAGTATAATCGTTCTTTCTTTTAAATTCCTTTGTAATTGATAGTTCTTTGGGTTTAGTCTTTATTGATTTTCTAACCTCTAATCTAACCTGAAAATTAGCCCTTAGTTATAGTATCCAAGACTCAAAAATACAAATTTTAACAAAAATTTATTGAATTAAAAAAGAGTTAGGTTTTTAGAAACATGGAAGGAACATAAGAAAAAACTGAAGTAAAAAGGTAGAAAATTGAAGCAAGTCCATTAAATAAAGACTTAAGTGAACAATGTCCTAGCTCTAGATCAAGGTCGAGGTGGACAACACAACTAAATCCTTCGACTGAGAAACTAGAAGATAAACAAAGAAACCTAGGTGATGTATGCACTCCACAATGAGGATATGACATGTTCATATACCACTATGGGAAGAATTATAGACATAAGCCCATCTCCAATCCATGGAGAATGAATCTTGGAAAGCTTGTGATGTTGAATGTGTTTATCAATGTAGAAATAATCAAATTACTAGATAAAATGTATAATCCCAAAACACAGACAATTCATTCATATTTCAGGTCACATTTTCTCCCCATTACCAGCGATTATATCTCTATGGTTTTCCAATTGGATTCATCTATGAATATGCCACTTAGAATTAGAGATCTTTTGGAAGAACATCATACTATGGACACAAGTTAGAAAAGGTGGAGACTACCTTTGTATCAACCTCAAGATAGAGGAAATCAGCTCAAAAGGTTTTCTAGTAATGAACAATCTCCATTTTTTGTTGAATTGTTTGAAGAGTATTACCAATATGCTTACTACTTGGCTAGACAAGTCTTAGGAATAGATATTCCTGCCAAAATTTCTATAGCTCCTATGATCTTAGTAGAAAACATTCAAAACTAGGATGCTAGACCATTCAATTATGTAGAATATCTAGAAGAAGTTGTGCACAAGTCACTCACCTCTATTAAAAACAATAGTAATTCAATCAACTTTAGGTAGTATTCTTTTCTTATGCACATGATTTGATATGAAGGACAATCAATGGGGATTTGGGGTGAGGAGTTAAGAATCAAGAACTTCAATGATGATGAAAACATAAGATCAATATAGATGTGGACCTCAATTTGGGATAGTAGGTGTGGGAGGTCACATTACCTGTACTTTGAAGAATACTTTGTGAAGCATTTGTATAAATTTCTTGGCCACCCTTATGATTACAATCTATCCCCATAAATAAAAATATTTCTTAGACCCAAGGAGAGTTATCCTAAGGGAAAAGTAAACCACAACTGGGGATACTAGTACACATATGATGATTTCACTATAATAAGGGTGTATGGGTTCAAAGAAACTCCATTCCTTCTACTGAAAATATTTCTTGACATAATTTCTCACTTTGAAATAGTGAGGAAGTTGGCTTATTCGGAATACATGCATATCAAAAGTTATGGCAAGCAGTCTCTCATGCCTAGGACCTTATGTTTTGGTGACTTTTTTGTTTTTTATGAGAAAGGATATGATTCTATTGGTAGAAAGTTACATCATTATAGCATGCCACAAGGGAATACGAGAGAAATTTGACCTTGAGCATTTTATTCACAATGCTAAAATGACACAAAAATTGAAAAAGTATGAACATGAGTTCCTTGTTGATGATGTAATTAGAAATTGTGATGAGTGTCAACCAAAAAAAAGGAGACCTGCATATAATAGAATAATGATGGAAAAGGTGTGGAAGAAGAATAATAATTCATCATATACAAAGGCTTCTCATGAAATACAAGACCCTCTGGAGAGAGTGAGAAATTAATCCTATATGAAGATGAATTGACTAAAGATGCACTTCTTATAGCCCTCAAGAAAAGAAGAGATACTTGTTCTAGGAGACAAGATGAAAATATAAGGCCTCTTTTCCATTCATCACCACAACCCACTCTGGATATTAGCTTCTTAGTAGACACTCCCATGACATGTGAAGAGGACACTAAAGAAGAGGATGAATTTGAACAAGTGAGTGCATCTATCATCCCACAATATGAATTACTATTAGAGAAGAGTGTTGTCTTATTTGAATTTTTAGAAACACTTTTTGATGATGTGAGGTATCGTGCCAGTCAATAATTTACATTAGATAATGCTTTTTTTCAAACCCGAGAATTTAGATCATTCATTTATGAGTATAAGGGAAAAGTGATAAGAGAGAAAATAAAAGAAATTAGTCCAGAATAGGAAGTTGATGCCCTGAAAGAACTACAAAAGGAAGTTGACAAAGAAATAGAGAATATCACTCATAAAATAGGGTGAGGACTACTACAAGAGGCTAGGGTTATGCTTCTCCAAGGATGGGATATCAGTTCATCCATGGTTTTTGATAGTTTCAGAAGGAAATATAAGACTTTGCAATTAAGAGATGAGGTGAGTGATAAAATTTATACTGATTTAGGATACAATCTAGACAATGACACTTTATACATTTGGGCTCTATAGCCACCAAGGAAGATACACACACTTTTAATGATCCTAATCAATTCTTTGGCCACCTTTTAGTATAGAGAGTGAGAGATACAAACCCTATTGAAACAACTGAATTGAATATCAATGTTGCTAAATTCAACATAGCACAAGTTGAAAAACTAATGAGACAATAAGAGGCTTATTTTTGAGAATGAAATATTAAAACAAGAGGTAGCTAATTATCAAGATAAACTACCTTCTTCCTTAGGCCTTTATTCTCTATTAGTGGATTGTGAAAGAAAGGTGCTTGAAGCCATGTCTAAAACCACATACTAGAAGTGAAAGAATGAAATAATTAAACAAAAAAATGGTGAATTAGGAAAGAAGTTGAAGATCACTAAGTTTGAAATGGCTTCAGAGTTGATAAAGAGGAGGTTTGAAAAGGTTCTTAAGAAATTTGATAAGGTTTGGGTGATCCACAGTAGAACATTTGCAACTTATGAGAAACACAATAGATTACACCTTAGAATGAAGGAGATAAAAGAAAAAATAGTAGCCAAGCAGAATTTTGGTGAACAATTGTTCAAAGAATATAAAGAATTAATGGATATGCATTATAAATATTGCACCATATTGACATACGAACTTAGTGATTTCAATCAACCTTTGAATATGGATTTATCAAATTTGTTTGATAATGAAAGGGAGTTAAAAGAACAAGGTATATGGAAGGATGAACTCACCCAGTATTTACAAGTGGCCCTTGATAAGATAAATGATGGAGCAAAGGTGATAGAAAATGCACATATACAAATGGAACATAATTTTACTCTAGAATTTGCTATGAAAGATATTATTAGTAATGCCAATACTAATGCTAAAATAGGATAATTGAGAACTTGTCTAAATTTAACTTATTTATTGCTTACAAAAAGTAATAAGCAAAAGTTATCAAAGTGTCACAACATGTAATGCATTATTATAAAGTATGGACCTTGAGCAGATCTTTGATGATCACAAGTACCTAATGAAGACTAATAGACTATGGTGCATCGCAGATTGTTGTGCACTTCTTTAGTTATTTCTTGTTTGTTTCTAAATACAGTTGTTAAGATTTTAGTACGGCATAATTGAAACAACATGACTTTTGATGTAATGGTATGAAGCTTGTAGCTTCCCATATATAAGGGGAACAAAGGCCAAATTTTGAAAGATATTAGATTAGGATCATCAGATAGCAGTAGGAGATTATTGATAGCAATATCATTTTCTATGAACATACAAATGACTTCCTATATGTATCGATTCATTTTTTGAAGTAATATAATAGAGGAGGAAGTTTGAATTTGGTGTTCTAATTTTTGGTGTTCAACTATTATGTTAGTATTAATTCTTATATGTTATTTGGTTGTGTCCAGATTGGTTTGTCTATGTTATTCAAATTAAGTATTTCAATATATATTTAAGTTGTCAAGACACATTTTTTGTACTTGTGTGATTTCCTTGATTGGTTTCTATGGGATGAAAATTAAATTCCTTTTGAGATCATATTTAATAGGTTCCTACCTAGGATTAAATTCTTCTTGAACTGATTCTATTAATTGGATTCCTTCACATCAAAATTAAAATCCTTTCAAAACTTCATAGTAACTTAGGGGGATATCACTAGGATTAGTAAGAAGAGCCCAAATACTAACAAACTTGCATGTTCATACAAGGTATAAACATCCAAAAGTGTCGAACATTTATAGTTAAGCTAACAAAGAGGATCACATATGATCCACATCTTGACTCCATTTACCCAATAGGATTAGGCACTAGTTATATTCTTTTCAAGCAATACACTATAAAAACTTTTTTCATACATTCAACTCTTAAAAAAATTACAGTAGGATTAATTGTTAACGTTGAATCTATTTCACTTGTACATGCCATTGTGGATAGATTTCCCAAGTTAGAGATTACACACATAAATTTTAAATTTTCTCCATCATTTAGGTACACCCAACTAGATTTAGCAAAGCCTAAAGCATAGGGGGTTCTCAATCACATCAATAAACCTTGTTCATCAGCCGAAAACATTACCATAGAGGTTGGCATCCTCTCAAGGTTTGTAACCTACATTTTTGAGACCTAACAGAAAGACAAGAAATGTAAATAACATGTAATACTTAAGTAAATGACCTAGAAAATGAACCAAAATAAGAACAAAAAACTAGAGATGAAATAGAGATGCACCTAGAAATTGAAGAATCTTGAATGCAAGTCTGAAATCCTAGAAGCATTGAACTTTGAAGCAATTATAGACTCATACACCAGTAGGGGTGATTTAGTCCCAATTTAGGGTTTCATGCCAAAACTAGAATTTTGAACTATTAAACCAAGATCTACATAAAATGTCTAAAAAATAGGTATACTAGGACTCATATACCACAAGTGGAAATTTATTTTGAATATTAGTGTTGCTCTAAAACTTTGATATCCTCTAATGATTTCCTATAGCTTCTCTCCTATCAAATATTTGGGTCTAAAACTCTGAATTGAAACCTATAGATGACTTTTCATGATCTTACAATGTAGATGACAACTTTGACAACTTGGAAAATTTTCTACAATATTTCTCTTCAATGGATATTCAACCTAAATTGGACCTAGATTTGAAAATCACACATCAAAGAGGTAATTTTTTTGTTTTGTTAGTGGATAGGGGTTTTCTTTGGTCAAACCTCGTTTTGGTAATAAAACCTTGAAATGAAATCAAATAGAATGAAGGAATGATGAATGAACAAATATTCAATGTTGCAACTCACCAAACCCTTGAATAAAGGGTATGTGTAGGATCATGACAGCCCAAAAAGTGGCAATATGATGGGTATGTGTCTAACGACTTTTTTTTACCCAAAATTGATGAAACGAAAAGGGTTTTTAAAGAAGATTCTAAGTTTTCCACCAATATAAATTATTCTTTACTTTGAATTTAATAAGTAATTATTATTTATTTTCTATTCAAATTACGACTAAAGTCCTGATTGATAGACTAATTGAAAAAAATCTATAGCTTTCAAACAGTATCACATTTTTTGAATCCAAAACATGTGTCACATTCTATGCTTCACATACTATAGGATTAAAAAAAGAAAAATTGAATTTCACGAATTTTTTACCAAGTTAAGGTTGTCAGACATACGAGTTTTTAATATTTTTCAAAAGTTGTAATTAAAAATTAATAATTAATTATTTCCTTGGAAAAAAATTACAAAAAAATATGCATCACATCGGGACATGAGTCCTCTAATTATATCTAAAATATTATTAAAAAAATATTATCATTTTATTGTGGTTAGGGTGGTCAGACAGACACCTACTTATTTTTCCCTAAAATTTAAGTACTACTACATTGAAATTTCAAAATTTCACCAAATAATTTTTTATTTTTTTTAAACAAACCTAGTAGTTTAGAAACTACATTCAATTTGCTAAAAATTATATTATTACATATTTTTGAAATAATATTGATAATTTATTCATTTTTTTACATCAAGTTTCCTAACTCTGATTTTTCTAATTTTTTTGCCACTTAAGGGCCTATTTTTTCCATGATGATCCTATTGTAAACTTATATACAATAGCTAGAATGAATGTGGATCTTGAATCTTTCTTGAATGATATGGATCTTGACTTTAATATTTTCTTGAATCATAAAACCCTACATCACAAATGTTAGCTCAAAAACAAGCATGATGCATGATGACTTTGAAATGATTCTTGATACTTGAATAATGCTCGGGTAAGTGCAAGAAGTTGGGTCCACATTCAAGGGGTGTCATTTTTTAGAATAGGTACCCATTTTAAAGTGGCTACTCCTCCCAAAAGGTTTGAAACTCACAATACATGTTTTTCATTTGGACTTAGGCATAGAAAATGCATGGTAACCAAATACATGACCTTGGAATTGAAAGTAGAAGGTCATTGTAATTTTAGGAGAATTCATTTTGGCAATATAGCTTATGAAGTTTTTTTCAAAATTATTTTATGAAATTAAATTCCATTATAGATGGCAATGTCTAGTTTTCATATATATATATATATATATATATATATATATATATATATATATATATATATATATATATATATATATTTATGATTGGATTATTTTTTATATTTTCTAATTAATTTATGAGGAAACTAGTCCATAAACTTGAAATGGCATATTTTTGTATTTTTTTAATAACTTTTAATTTCTTAATTTTATTTTTTTTAAATTTGTATGGCATAAATTTATAAACAATTCTTTACACAATGAAAAAAATGAAAATTCAAAAGATGATGATTTTAGATCAAGTTATGGTATCCATACACAAGGGTTTTAAAAACTAGCAATTATGGCCAATAGAAAATTAATAAATAAATAAAATATCTAGAAAAAAAAGTATAAAAAAATCCTCATCAGTCTTTATTATAATACATATATTTCTGCAAAAGGAATTAGAAAACACTTTTATTTATGTCAAATTATGGTGACTGTACACGTGCATGGTATGTTCCTAAAAAAGTGAATTTTAAAAAGTGGTTTTTATACATGAGTATTAAAAAATATTTTGTTTCATTTGGATATTAGAATAAATTTCATATTTGAAAACTAGACTCAAAATAATAAATTTCATATTATTGAACTTCTTAAAGATTCAATGTGTAAGTGCTTCAAATTTTAAGTCCAATTGTGAAAAAATATGAAAATAAGGAAAAAAACTTCCACTTTTTGAACATTTTGTGGACCCAACTTTTTGCACCTACCTGCTCCAAAATGCTTGATAATCACTCTTGAATTCTCTTGAATTCTAGAATGATTAATCTCAAAAATTGCTAGATGAATTGTGAACTCACTAGGTGAAAATAAGTCAAATAATCTTGTATTTATAATTACTTATGCCCAATTTCCTGAAATTACAATACTACAAGCCGACATCAAATCTTGGAGAATAAAATCCCACCAAGAATTTTAATTTAAATTATTTCTAAGATAAGTGGGACTCATACGCTAGTTGGGGTGTCTAAGTCCCATTCAAGAAATGCTTAGTTTAGTATGAATTCTAGATTAAGGCCATGAAACTTAGGAGGGACCAATATGACCAAGGTGGTGTATGAGTCCTAAATCACTAAATATGGGCCATACAATACAAAATCATTAAATTCTAATTGGTCACTTGATACATGCCAAGATTATCCTTGGAAAGATGCATTGATTAAGGCTCGTGGATGCAAAATAAGGCCAAATAAGGCATAAAGAAGCCCAATTTTAGTAGGGAGGGCCAAATAAAGTGTGAAAATGTAGAGAGATACATTTTTCTACACTATATTTAGCCCCCATTTAGTGAGAGGATAAACTTTCTTTAAACTTGTACTAAAGTAGATAAAATCATATCAAGAGGGGTCCAAATGTACCAATGCTAGTGAGATAGGATGACAAAGATCTAGAGGGATGATAAAGCCCCCAGGATTGAGATCCTATGGAAGACTAACATAGGCACAAAATAACACACATGAAAATAATGTAAGGAGAACCAATAAGTAACAAGCATGCATTGCCAAAGACAAATAAAAACAAACAAAAATGTGGTGTATCACACTTCGACCATTTGTCCCGCGTGTTGTGGATCAAATCTAGGTTATCTGTCCAAGAAATTTTGCATGTGGAACATGATGTCCACTATGCAAAACAAACACATGCTCACAAGGGCTAGTGAATCCTTAGGCCATCCACTAGGTGAGCCCCCAACAAGATTCATACACACACAGCCGGTATGTGCTCACACAGACAAGCAAGTGTCTATGGGAAAGTCATGTCTAAGTTCAACTCCCATACTTACAACCATACCAAAGCTATACCTCCTAATAAATTTGATAAGGCACCACACAACAATAAAATTCAAGCTTCATGAGGCAAGAAAAGCTTTATATTCTTGACACCCATGAACAAACAAGATAGCACCACAAGCAAGAAAAGTGTATAATGCAAGGTGGCCATATAACCAAAATTGTAAATACAAAATAGTCTAAGAAATTTTCAAAGGAGTTTTATTTAGTTCATGTAAGGTCTCAACTTAAGGAATAGTGTGCCTAATTTCTCCAAGAGAGGGCCAATCAAAGAATAGAAGATTCACTACTTAGGGAATGTAGTGTCTCGCATCAAGCCACTAAGAAGAATACAATATGCTAAGAGAGATCACACTTTTGAAGGAAATCACACCAAATGATGCCACAAAGAAAAAGAAACATCAAATGAAGTAAGAAGACTATATAATGAAACATGAAATGCAAAATAATAATGCCAATGTATGCCCCCACTTTAAAGAAATTGCTAAACACCATGTTGTGATAAATTACATTAAAGTAGCAAGTGATCAATTCAAACAATAAAAAGGACATGAGAGCTTATTTAGAAATCCCTATGCCAAGTCACATGTTTCCAAATAAAGCTACATCATGAAAAGGGGTTTCCCCCAAAATGAAATCTCAAAATCATGCAAGGGATTTATGGATTTGAGGTCAGTATTTCTTTGCTACAATATTAGAGAGCTCAAAATTGTCATCATTCCCCAAATACTCATGGAATAGGAAGAATGACACAAAGAGAGAAAAAGTAAAGAAAATCCTTTGGGTAAACATGGAAGAGACCTAAATGTCTCAAAACTTTGCATTATCCCAAAAAGGAAAACAAAAGACAAAGAAAAAAGGTAAAGGAAAATTTTTTTGGTCAACATGGAAGAGACCTAAATGTCTTGACGCCTTGTGTCATCGCAAAAGGAAAAAACAAGAAAAAGAAAAAAGGTAAAGAAAAATATTTTGGGTAAACATGGAAGAGACCTAAATGTTTCGACACCTTGCATCATCCCCAAAAGGAAAACACAAGACAATTAAAAGATAAAATATTTACAATATAGAGAATAATGTAGAAACAAATAGAGGAATGTCACACAGAGAGAGGTACATCAAATAGAATAGTATGTGGGATCACATTACACACATGCAATCACATACAACATGAAAAAAAAAGGTGAGACTAGTACAAGGAACATGCAATTCAACCTCTAATAGGTCATCTACATCCCAATTCGTCGTTTATGAAAGCAAACAACTAGTTAAATGGAAAATGATAAATGTGTTACTAGGATGAGGCTATCTTATTCTTTCCCCCATTGTGTGAAAGACAAGAATGAGCTGAGGTAGGTGATGAGAAAGAGCTCCTTTCATTTTCAAATGAGTTGCAATTAATGTAAAGCATGTAATAGTTAGAATGCTAGGATCCTACAACTATTACATGGCAAGGAGCAAGAGGACATGCTTTAAGGGATTATTTTTATGATATCAAACTTTTTAAATATTTTTTTAAAGCACAACACTCAACAGTACTATGTCCAAAAATTCTATGATATTTGTAATGTAATGTGTTTTTGTTCTTAGGATTTGGAAATTGGTTTTCTCACATGGGTGGTAATGTAATAAGTCCTTGGCTTAGAAGTATGTGTAAATTCCTTTCAATTGTAGATGATAGACAAGGGAATTGTAATTTATTTAGTTAAGGCCTTCATTTTTTGCTAGATTCACCCACTTCTCTATGCAGAATTAGGGCAGGAGGACCAAAGATGATCTCATCATCCTCATCATCATTACAAGGCATTGGTTATTATTTAGTAACGAGGACACTTATGTCAGGAGCGAGATCTTGATATCATATCCCTTTAGTATCTTCAGTTGGTATTTTCTCTGAGAGTTGATGAATTTTATGCTCACTTATTGTATCACATCCTTGTTTTCCTAAGATCATGAATCATTTGACATATGTCTCTTATAGGTTGATAGGAGTGCTTGTTACTTTGTTAACATAGAATGGTTGAATTTTTACTTGATTAGAGAGACTAGGTTCACCTATTGTAGGGAACTTAGGCTTAGCTTGTGTTTCAATTTCAAGAAGTAAAAGGCCAAACATTTTAAGTTGTGTCAGTTGCTTCATAGAAGGATAAAAGGATGCATTAGTCTCAAGGTTTTTAAGGCAATCACTTATGAAGTTATTTATGTTATCATCATCTTCTCCAATGATGTCAACATCATGAGGAGGATATGCATTAGGAGTTGATTGAGCATGAGTAAGTTCAATTTCATTAGGGTCATTTCCAAAAACACAACTTGACACATCCACTAAGGATTTTAAGGACATCTAAAGCTTACCAAAGCACATATCCATGATTTTAATGTAATGTTTAGACTCTAAATAAGGTAATTTGCTAATTATACTACACAAAAATCTAAAAATGAAGTTTTGTAAATACAATTAAGAAATGTACGAAATGAATCAAATGAATCTAGATGCAATGAAATGAATGAAATAAAAATTCAGTAAACTAAAACAGAGAGCTTTCAATAGAAAATAGAAACATAGAAACAAAGTTTTTAATGTTGTAAACTGTAGTTTAAGATCTAAAATATGACTAAATCACCTAGAGGTGTGTATGAGTCCAAATCATGGTTTCTCAAGGGTTCAAATGTTGATAAAAAATCAACAAATAATACCCAAAAATCAAGAAAAACCACATGTACTAGGACTAAATCACCTAGAGGGGCATATGAGTCCCAGTTTAGGGTTTTTGTATAAATTTTAGAGAATTTTGATTGAATGTTAAGCTTTCTAGTTTGTATGATGTATAGACTAAGTGAAATTATAGTTTTCAAATGAATTTCAATAATGCAAGAGGAAAAAATGCAACCTATATACACTTTCACTAATGCAAGATTTAGAAACCCTAGATCCAAATTCACTAATGCCAAACCTAATGAAAATTTGATGCAAACTAGATATAGAACTATGATGCACTCCAAATTAGAAATAAGGTGTCCTATAGGCTAGGTCCACCGAAACCTTGAAAATATGTTTGTTTTATGTGCTCTAGGACATATAACAACCAATTTTCTACAAGTTTCACTCAAGGAAACCTTACATATCTCAATATAAGGATGGAATAAGGGAAATAGACTTGGAATAAGGTGTCCTAGGGTGTTGTTAAAGAATAAAAAAGGGGTTCATGGGAAATTTAGGGATTAGAAAGACAAGAAATGTAAATAGAATGCAATACTTAAGTAAATGACCTAGAAAATGAACTAAAATAAGAACAACAAACTAGAGATGAAATAGAGGTGTACCTAGAAACTAAAGAATCTTGAATGAAGGTATGAAATCCTAGAAATACTTAATTTTGAAGCACACTAGGACACATGCACTAGTAGGGGTGATTTAGTCCGAGTTTAGGGTTTCGGGTTGAAACTAAAATTTGGAACTGCTAAACCAGAATCTATAGAAAATACCTAAAAAATAGGTATATTGGGACTTATACACCACAAGTGGTGATTTATTCATAGTATCTGGGCTGCTCTGAAACACTAATATCCTCTAATGACATATTGTATCTTCTCTCCTATCAAATATTTGGGTCTGAGAGTCTGAATTGCAACCTATCGATTACTTTCCATGATCTTGCAATGTAGATGACAACTTTAACAACTTGACAACTTTTCTCCATTCTTGTTCTTCAATGGATCTTCCACCTAAATCATCTAGATCTACAAATCACACATCAAAGAGGTGGAAACAAATTTCTTTGTTAGTGGATAGGGGTTCACCTTTGTCAAACCTCATTTTGGTAATCAAACCTTGAAATGAAATCAAATGGAATGAAGGAATGATGAATGAAAAAATATGCAATGTTGCAACTCACCAAACCCTTGAACAAAAGGTTGAAAAATTGTATGTAATGGATATCATTAATGTGCATCTTGACTCTTTCTTGAATGATATGGATCTTCACTTTAATTCTTGCTTGAATCATAAAACCCTACATCACAAATGTTAGCTCAAAAACAAACATGATGCATGATGGCTTTGACATGATGCTTGATACTTGAATAATGCTCCAAAATGTTTGATAATCACTCTTGAATTATCTTGAATGCTATAATTCTTGATCTCAAAAAGTGTTAGATGACTTTTGAAATCACTTGGTGAAAATGAGTGAAATAACCTTGTATTTATACTTGTTTATGCCAATTTTCTCAAAATTACAACACTACAAGCCGACATTAGATCTAGGGGAATAAAAGCCACCAGGAATTTGAATTTAAAGTAGGTCTAAGCTAAGCAAGACTCATACACCATTTAGGGCATATGATTCCCATTTAAGAAATGTTGAGTTTAGTGTGAATTTCAGATTAAGTCTCCAAAACTTAGGTGGGACCCATACACCCTAGGTGGCATATGAGTCCTAGATCACTAAACCGGGGCCATACAATCCAAAATCATTAAATTCTAATTAGTCACTTGATATATGTTGGGATTATCCTCGAAAAGATGCATTAATTAAGGCTTGTGGATGCCAAATATGGCCAAATAAGGCATAAAGAAGCCCAATTTTAGTAGGGAGGGCCCAAACAAGTGTGAAAATGTAGAGGGATACATTTGTCTACACTACAATATGTTTTATTTTTAAATATTGTAAGTATTTTTTGATAATAAAAAATGAGGTTGATTATAAATTAAAAAAATACTAAAAAATATTCAAAAAATAAAAAAATATATGGTGCACCAAAGGTGAGAGTCCTCTCCAAAAGGGTATAATTTAAATTTTGAAAATGATAAAAATTGGAGTCACAAAAAATGTATCCCTTCTAATTCTCCTGAATTGTTTGGGCCCTCCTTGTGAGTTAGGCTTAATGTTGCTTTGATTTAGTGTTGTAATGTGGTTGAAATATTCACATTAGGTCTTGGGCCCTTGTCAATTAATGAATTTAATGGTACCTTTCTAATGTGTTGTGAAGTGTTGTAAAACACTCTCACACTTTTCTAAAGTTTTATTAGTTAACTGAACCTAATAAACCTCTAATTAATATTAATCTTTCCTTATTTCAAATGTTGTAAAGTGTTGTACCAATCTTTCACACTTTTCTAGGGTTGTCATTAATAATCAAGATTTCGTATGCTTTAATTGGCCCTATTTTGCATCCACAAGCCTCATTTATTGCATCTTTTCAAGGATAATCCTAACACCAATAATTAGCTAGTCATAATTTAGGTGTTTCTAGCTTATGTGACCCAAATTTAGTGATCTGGGACTCATTCACCACCTTGGGAAAATGGATCCCACCTAGATTTTTTTATCCCAAACCTGTTTTCACATATTTCTAAGAACATTTAGTTTTTGGTCCCATACATTATGTGTGATGGGACTCATTCACCACCTTGGGTGAATGCGTCTCGTGTGGCCCAAAATCAATATTAATTCAAATTTATGGAAGGATTTTATTCTCCTAGATATGATGTCTGGTTGTAGTGTTGTAATTTTGGGAATCTTGATTAATTGAGTATAAATACAAGGTTCTCTCATTCATTTTCATCCAACACTTTTGTGAGAGCATTCCTAATAGCAAGTTGAGTTCACAAGAGCATTCAAGGGAAAATTATCAAGCATTTTAGAGAAGCATTCAAGCATCAATCATCATGTCAAAGAATTCATCCATTATTTTTGTTATTGTGCTAACAATTGTGATGTAGGGTTTATGATTCAAGCAAGAGTTTCATTCAAGATCAACATCATTCAAGCAAAAATCAAGAGCCACATCCATTGCAGCCATCTCAGCATATTTGCAACACTTTATCACTAGGGTTTGGTGAGTTGCAACATTTTCATTTGTTCATTCATCATTCTCCATCTCCATTTGAATTCATTTCAAGGATTGATTTCCAAAACAGGGTTTGACAAAGGAAAACCTCTATCCACTAACCCAACAACTTTTTTCCCTCTCCTTTGTGTGTGATTTGTAGGTTTACGTTGCATATTTCCTAAGAAGAAAGATTGGAGAAAAGTTGCAAATCATCCAAAGTTGTCAAAGTTGTCATCAAGCTTTGGAGAACCTTGAAGAAGACCTATAGGTTGAAAATTGGAGATTTGGATCCTGAAACCAATCAAGGATAGAGAAGAAAAAGAAGAGTAGAATCAAATTTTGAAGTTTCAAAAAATTCCAACTAGACTGATTTTCCACTTCTAGCGAATGAGTGCTAGTTCAAGACAATTTTCAAGATTTTGTAGATTCAAATACCCTTTTGTCTGAAACCTGTTCCTGCGTAGTTTTCAAGAAACTAGACTGATTTTCCCAACTTGGTGAATGAGTCCTAGTCAATAGTAAAATTATATTTTCTAGTGTTCTAGACCTCCATCTAGCCTTCCATGGATTTCTAGGTGCACACATTTTGTTTTGTAGTATTTTGTACTATTTCATTCAATTTTTCTATGTCATTTAGTGTTATTTTGTATTCAATTAGGGTTTTTCATTTCATCTAGCATTTTATTATCTTTCCCAAGTCTAAACTTGTTGGTGAACACCTCATTAGTTTACAATTAGCCCCTAGGACATCCCTATTGCAAGATCTCCATCTCCTTTGTATTAAGATTTCTAGGGTTATCCTTGAGTGGAAGCCTTGAAAGTGGGTGTGATATAATTTAATCATCTTAATCCATTCATCATCACCCATATTTTCCCAAGGTTCAAAAACTAACTAGAAAAAAGTTGACATCATATCAAAATGATCAATTTCTAGTAAGTTTGACTTTAAAAAATAATTACAAGAAAAATATGCATTGAAATTCATATCTTTTTGCATGCAATAGATATTCAGGTTATATATTTGGAAAAAAATCAAGGAAAAATAAGAATTTCTCTTTTTTTTGGGAAGTCAGCTCATTATCAATTTTTCCTAGAAAATTTTAGCAATTCAAAATCTAGTCTTAAATTTATATAAAAAAAATGATTCTTTTTTTAAATTGAAAAATTACAATTATAAAATTCATGAAGAGTTCTACATTTCATTAGTATACATAATTTCTAAATTCAAAATATAAAGGCCAGTTTAATTTAGCCAAAGTTGAAAATTTTTGTTTGTGTTGGCCTACTACTTTATAAAAGTGTGATATAGATTTGTACTTTTATCCACACCTCTATATGATGATAATACTCTCAATTAAGACTTTCCAGATGAAATGGTTTTCATTATCACCCCAACAAATCAATGTAAATTATACTTCAATGGGTCCCACTCCCAACCTTGTTCAAGGGAAGGAGTCTTATTCATTACTTTTTAAGGTGATTATATTCCATAAACATATTGAATAGCATCTTTATGTACAAATGATATTTCCAAATATGAAGCACTCATTACAAGACTTATAATGGCAATCTTGTGGCACATCAAATACCTAAAAGTCTATGGAGATTCACATTAGGTTATTGTGAATGTAAAATTATTAGAACTCCCTTCAGTTTTTGTTTTTAAGTTTTGCTAAGTACTGGCCCGACCCTCATATGTTCAAACTTGTTGCCCTTAGCCCTTCATCGGCCTTCTTTTTGCTATACTCTATTTGTGGCTTCCACGTGTTCGCTTAGTGCTCTCCAAAGGGATTCTTCCCTTTTCTTTTCAATTGGCCCCCGCCATCCTTCCATGCATCAACTCGACAGGCGTTCAAATGCTACTTCCCTTCACTTTTGAGTCAGGTCCTGTCTGTGTGCCACTTAGCATCCACCTACATTTACATTGGTTGACCCCACAAAAGACGGTGATAGTAAACATTGCTGCTACGTGTCATCCTAGTGCAAGATTTCAATGAAGAAGGGAAGAAATGAACCATGGGTTGCAAAATGTTGGCACATATCCCCTTGAAAGATCTTCATCAAGAGAAGGATAAAGCGAGCAATGATATGCAAATGTTTCCATGTGTTCTAACTACCTCTACTAGGAAGTGACACTTCTCAAGATAGGATGTTTCTGGACCACTGCCATCATTTAAAGGGGATGCATCTAGTTGGGAAGTGTCTACATGCCATGGCCTGAATATTTTTTGTTTCAATGACTTAGGGAAATCATTGTTGTGACCATCATTACCTAAGATATTGAATCTTTTCTGTTACAAGCTTGCCAGGTAGTGGATTGTTTGCTATAAATATTGCATCTCGCTTTAGAAAATGAGTTCAGAAGATGTAGAAAAATTAGAGAAAGACACCAAGCCTTTAGCATTGTTTTTAGATTATTATGTTGAACTTTTAGACTATGCCATTTTTTGGCCTTTCTATTTTTCTTATGTTATTTGATAAGACATTAATACTGTGCCATTATTATCTGGATTGTTCATTTGCAAGAACTTCCATGGTTTTAATTACAAATTATTGATTTAGCTCATGTCTTTGACCCCTCTTTTTAGTGAATGTATGTGATAATCATTTTATGTCATTAGATGAATTTTTTAGATCTTTATCTTTGATTTCTATGATTCTAGAACATAGCAGATCGTTGACCAGGCCCTTGAATCTAATCCTAAAGGATAGATTTACCATACCCTTATCTATATCTTGGTGCATCGCCTTAGTTAGATTTTTATTTTTTATATATGCTTCCTTTTCCCATCCAAAGCCCCAGCTACAGAAGAAGTCGACTTCTTTAAAAATCCAAATGTCACTCAGTTTAGCACAATTGGTCCCCCCATTATCTGAGTTTCCCATAAAGGTTGTTACCTTGCCAATTTTTGGCATCAATAGTTTCCTTTCTTCTAGCATATCTGGTGGGACTTCAATGATTCTCAATTCAAAGAGGGTGTGTGAGCCATTGTCATGTTACTAGGTCCCAAACATCAAATAATCCTTGTTAGCTAGTACCACCATTGGGAACAATACAGGCGTCGACCCAATTAGTGAATGTTAAACTTCCACCACCCCTCCTTCTAGCCATGTTTCCAACTGCTAATAGAAATTATGTGGCATGAGACACCAGAAGTCCTCTTGTTGCACTAGTATCACCCACCATTTGGTCCCCTATCCTAGTCACCACTCTAAAAGCTACACCTAGGTTCACCAGAGATGGCTCAAGGATGTTGTTCGAGCATCTACAAGATCTTATGAACATATGTTTGGTGCATGGAATCACTACCCAGAATGTAGCACTAAGGTTGCTTGCAACCTCTTTCAAGGGTAAGACACTAGATTCGTACTGCATGTTGTAGCCTAACACTATCGACACTTGGGACAAACTTGGAGATCCATTTTATGAAAGGCTCTCTAATGACGAAGATAGGTCTTCATAATATCACCAGCTAGAGATCATCAAATGAGCCCCATATGAAGCCATTACTGACCAGTTTCACATAACTTGGAAAATAATTCAGGTGACGATCTACCTGCTGGCCAACCTAGTATTCATGTTCTACCTCAAGTCCATCAATGCTGACATTTCAATGATGATCGAGTGACTCAACGGAACCACTCTACCAGATGCATATAGTGTCATAGTTAAAGTAGAGAACAATCTAATTGACATTGGAAAGTTTTCGCCTTGGCCCACCATGCCTATATTCCCATAAGTATTAGTTCCTACCTAGTAAATTCCATCTACTAGTGTTCCTACACCTCCCCAGTCTATGTACACATATCTGAGTGTGTCGCAGAACATTGCTTCCATATCTGGTTCTTCAAAGGAAGATATAAGCGACATCAGGGAAATGTTGTGGGCTATGGCCAACGAGATGACCATTATCAAGCACAACTAGGCCATGCCTCCAAAGTTGACCTATTAGAATTATTAGGGTGGAAGGTCTTCTTACCAACAAAACTAGTTCTAAGGAGGTGCTCACACAAATCCGCAGGCACCCACTTTGCTACAGAGTGCCAATCTAAGCTAGAGCAGAGAGCTAACCATGAGGGAAAACAATTTAGTTGATGACACCAACCCTTGGTGCTTCCCTTGTGGTGATTCACCTATTCCCTAAAATTGCTTGTGTGGAAATCTACAATAAAAGGTGGTGGAGCAACACAACCAAGTTGCAATGTCGGACCATGGAGGCTATGTATATGCCTCTCCTCAAATGGAAAATGTGGTGCTCATTGTTCAAATGAAAGGGATATCTTTGGAGCAAGAAATAAATATCGCTCCCAATCACATGCTCTTCTCATAGATGGAAGAGGAAGAGGTAGTGTTTGCCAATGATGCATCCTTGTCTAAAACACCACAAGTACAATCTGATTACAAGATTTGCTCCAAGAGAAGATTCATAGGTGAATCAGTCATTCTACAACTAGTCAATCCATAGCCTAAAAAATACTTTTGACCAAACCACTAGTACCTCCACAGTGGTGCCATAATGTCCACCACAAAGGGAAATTGTTATAACAAGAGCTAAGGAGTAGAATCCTCCAAACCCACCATCATAAAATGTGGTGGAACAATTAAAAAAATCATCCACTAATGTGTCCCTATGGGGTATCTTAGCCATTCTGGATTAGAAGACATTGCTACAGAAGGCTCTCTAAGAGGATCCAATCATTGAACCAGAAGATAAATCACTCAAAGGGAAGGTTGTTGATCAATCACCTCCCACCAAAGTTCTCACAAATAGCATAGTAGAAGCCCCTGCTAAGGTTATAGATAAGCCATAGCCTAAACCCTTCTTCCTAACTCTCCTTATAGGAGAGAAATTATTACATAATTCCATGATCAACTCTGGTGATAGCACTACAGTCATGCCCACTGAGGCCTTAGTACTTAGCTATGAACCTTTAAAGAAGGGAGTTATGCAAATTGATGGAAACAAAGTTGAGACCATAGGCTTCATCAAGGACCTCCCATTGACTAAATTTGCTTGCCCTAGTATCATAGTCCCACAAGACATTGTGATCATAGATGTCCCCCCTATGTTTGGTCTCTGCCTATCCTGGGATTTTACTTCAAAAATAGGTGGGTATATTTCTTTGGATAGGTCACACTTGATCCTAAGGACCAAGCACGGAGCCAAAATGAAGATAAATTCTAAATATCTACATTTAGAAAATGTGGTCGATGAAGCCATAATTAATTTTGAGGCTTCCCATACCTATTTCACTCAGGAAGAAACATATTACGTTGAGTTGATAGAAAATGAAAAGGTGACCAGAGATTAGATTGATGAAGAAGAAATCCTTTTGAGTGAATATATAGATGTTGACCCTTTTAGCAACTATCATGCTACTAGGCTAGGCACCTATGTTATCTACAATGAAGATCAAGTGCTTCTAAAGGTCATGAAGGAACTCAAAAGTAATGAAGCTTCAGAACTATGGACGCTCCACTTTGATGGAGAAAGATACAAAGTGGGTGTAGGTGCTAGGATATCTTTGACATCCCCACACAATTAAAAGACACTTTGGTTTTTCCACTTCCAATTCGACTATTTGAACAATGAAGCTGAATATGAAGGCCTAGTGCAAGGTCTGAGCCTCGTAGAGTGAATTAGCATCAAGGAATTAATGGTGTTCAGAGAGTCTGAATTAGTGGTCATCCAAGTCCGGGGAATTTCTATAGCCAAGAATGTCTGCATGAGATCCTACAGACATAGAGTCTAGGACTTGATTGATGGTTTTGAAGCCTTCAACATCCATACAGTGCCCTGAGAACAAAATATTAATGCAGATCGCATGGCTGTAATTGGATCTCATTTCAAACTATCCTCTAAGCTAATGCATAACAAACACTCTATATGAGTGATAGTACGATCGCCAATTCCAGACAATGATCAAATCTAGGAAGTGTTCGACAGTGATGAACACATTGCCTCATTCATCCAATAGGTAGCCAAGTTTGCTAACCAACTCCAACCAAGGATCATTGAATCCTATGATGGGAAGATTATTCAACTAAGATCTAATAAGCTTCTGAAGGGGCTTGTCACTCTCAATTTTTTTTTTAACTATGACGATGCTAGAAATGACAAAAGAGAATTTGTAGTGAACAAAAGCGACTATGCAAACCTCTAGGTCAAAGATGGGAGAAGGCTTACAGTTAGGAAAAATGTCCTACATCATGATAAAGAAAGGTTCATTGAATTCTATGAGAAGTATGGAGTAGTTTCCTAGTTATATGATGAACTTAAGGGATATGATCTCGACATCATCCAACATACAATTGAGCTAAAAAAAGGTGCAAAACTAGTCCACCAAAAACAAAGGCTGGTTAATCTGAAGATCGAGGCTATGATGGCATAATAGCTAAAAAAGCTAATTTAGTCCTAGATTGTCTTCTTGATCAACCACAACACTTGGGTGTCTAACCTGGCTCCAGTCTGAAAGAAGAATAGAGATATTCACTTGTGTGTTAACTTTCAAGACCTGAACAACGCATCCTTAAAGGACCATTAACTGTTCCCTTCTATGGAAACAATATTGCAAATAGTGGTAGGGTAAAAAATGCTCTCTCTCCTAGACAGCTTCTCCAGTTACAATCAAATCTAGGTTAAAGAAGAGGATGAACATAAAACAATGTTCACTACCAAGTGGGGAACGTTTGCATATGCTGAAATTCCTTTTGGCCTCTCAAATGCGGGAGCCACTTTTCAGTGAGCCATGGACATCACTTTTAGCGAATTGATTAACAATATTATCCTAATCTATTTGGATGATCTAATGGTTTTTTCCAAATAAAAGGATGATCATTTCAATCACCTTGAGATGGTTTTTTAAAAATTCCAGTAGTTCGGGGTCTCCCTGAACTCGAAAAAAAGTGTTTTTGGGATGGCGCAAGGAAAGCTATTGGGACACGTAGTGTCCAAAGATGGAATTGTGATTGATCCCAAGCGAGTGAAATCAATCAAATAACTTCCTCTTCCATTCAACAAAAAGGGCATCCAATCTTTCCCAAGGAAAGTAAATTTTGTGAGCAAGTTCATTTTGAATTTTGCAGGGATAATCAGACCAATCACCCTGATGCTAAAAAAGGATCAACTATTTAAATGGACTAACGAAGCCAGAGAAGCCTTTGATAAAGTTAAGGATGCTATTTCCTCGGCTCCTATATTGGTTAATCTAGACTTATCAAAGGACTCCATAACGTATGTATTTAGCAACAAGTCAAGCATTGCTATTGTCTTAACATAGAAAGATGATGAAGGAAAGGGAGAACATCTGATAGAATTCCACTCTCGGACCCTAAAGGAATATGAGATGAACTGTAATTTTGTCGAGAGGCAATCTTTCACAATAGTTAAGGGACTTAAGAAGTTTTGACACCTAATCTCTTGCAACAAGGTGGTTGTTTATGTCACACATTCTAGTGTGCACGAATACATCATGGAAGGAGAAATCACTAGAAAAAGGGATAATTGGATCACCAAGATCCTTGAAAATGACATTGAGGTCAAGCCTACAAAGACAATCTGAGGAAGAGGACTATGTGAATATCTAGTGCACGATGAAGAGATCATAGCCAAAGAAAAATAACCAGAGCTGGTTCTAATGAATGAGTCAGGAGTGGAAGGCTATTGGCTGGAAGATAGAGTAAGATTCATGCACATCGGAAAATATCCACCTGGCCTTCCTTCTCAAAAGAGAAGATTCTACAGACTATAGAACAACAGATATGTGCTCATTGAAGGGGTTCTTTTCAAGAGGAACTTCAACAACATTCTATTGTGGTGTGTCACCATAAAGCAAGCTAAGAAGATCCTCAACACTTTCCACAATAGTCCCACGGGTGGGAATTTTCTACAAAGACCACCACCATAAAAATTATGTGCACTAGGTACTTTTGGCCCATGCTATTTAATGACTCATTTTCCTTGGTAAAAGCTTGCAAGGAATGCCAATTCTTCGTAGGGCAAAGGAAAAATTCCACTATGCCCCTCAATCCGATAGTAGTTTATGAGCCATTTGCACAATTGGGCTTGATTTCATTAGGATAATTAATCTTGCCTCCAACATCGGACATAAATGAATTTTGATAGAAGTAGACTACTTCACAAGGTGGACTGAAGCCATGCCCCTAAAGAATGCAATAGAGGTGAAGATAGTAGACTTTCTTGAAGAGATTGTAACTAGATTCAGCCCTCCTAAAACCATCATCTCTGAAAACACCAAGGATTTCCTAGGCTATAAGGTATGTCAATTTTCACTCATGAATGACATATTCCTAAAATAATCATCAAATTACTATCGATAGGATAATGGCTTGGCGGAATCGACAAATAAAAATTTAGTCTGACTCCTCAAAAGAATTGGTTCAGAGCACTAGTGGGAATGGCACAAAAATATTTAGGCGACACTTTGGGTAGACCGAATAACTCCTAAGAAAGTCCTCAACACTTCATTGTATGAGTTAGTATATGGAAAATATTTTTTATTGCTTATCTCCATGGAGATTGTTGCACTACAATTTCTCAAATCTCTCGAGATAGAGAAAAATGGTGAAATGGAGGTGTGGCTATCTGAGTTGTTGGAAGTGCAAGAGAAAAGAGAAAAGGCCCTAATAGCTATGACCAACCGCTAGTAGGTGGTTAAGAGATGGTTTGATAAGAAGGCTTCAGACCAAGGTCTAAACCACAACAACCTAGTGCTAAAGTTTAATGAAAGGGAACCAAATCCCGACCAACACGGGAAGTTTGATAGCCTCTAGGAAGGCTCTTTCAAAATAATTCAGTGCAAGGAACACAACACATTCAAATTAGAAACCATGGAACATGGACCATTGGGGATCCTAGTCAATGGGATTCATTTCAAATTATTCAATTAACTTCAGGTTATTCTTCCAATGTAAATATGTGAATAGTGTTTTTCTTTTTTCCTTGTGTTTTTGTTGGCTGGTCTATCAATAATTATTTCTTCAAGTGTGAGAAAGTAGAAGCAAATAGATCCCATTATTGCAAAGTGCAAAAAGGAATAAAATAACTCATGAAGAGAGAAATAATACCCATAGGCTAAATTGAAATAAGCATACATGTGCAGGAAAAGAAATGATAACCCACATTATAAAGCAAGCCAAGGAGACAAAAAAATTTAAACATATCTTCATTATATTTATATACTTTGCTAAATACAAGTATTAAAATGACTTAGAGGTCATGCTTTTTAAAGTATATATCTATATATATATTGGTATCTTCTTTATACAACTACTATAAAGCCTTTTCCAGGCATATATACAAAAAATAGACTAATGAGATTTAGTTTTTGAAACATAATAGAAATCTTCAGTCATGAGCATGAGTGGCAGTGATGGCATCATCAATAGCAGCATTCAAAATCATTTCATCATTAGGGATAGTACTAGGACTAGTAGTAGTAGCATCCACAAGAGCAATGGTGAGAGGTGGAGGGAACACTAGGTTCCTGAAGTCAGTGTACCAGTCAATGTCATAAAATGGCACCATGTTGTATAGGCGGAAGAAGAAGTGACAAGTGTGGGTAACCCTCTAGCGATGTTCTTCCTGCAACAAAGTCAAAAACCACTCAGGAACGTGAACCACAATACAACCGCATCTTCTTCAATGAACTTACAAAGGTCATTTACAATTGGAATACCTCCACCAATTGAAATATTTACCACCACCTCTTTGAGGTTGTTCAAGTATTTCTCTGGAAGGATCTCTTTTACCAAGCAGAGAATGAATGGCTTGGAAGTTCGGATGTTGAGCATTGATGCGATAAAGTGAGAGCACACATCTTTGTTAACTTTGTATTTATGTTCATATTCAAGGAAGTCGTGTCCTAGAACCCATTTCATGGCTATGCTGGCTAAGGAATGCTTACTTTTGGTCATCCTCTTAAAGTGCCTAGTCCAAATCTCACCCAGAAGATCCTTTTTGGATTTATGAGAGACCGACCTAATTGGGGTATTCATGGTGAAAATCTCTATACAACTGTCAAACAAAGGCCATATGCAAATTTTCTAAGTCTAAACTCTATGCAAATACTATGCAAACTTCCAACGCTAAATGCTAAGCCAATCACCTAATACCAATTTTGCTAAAAGTTGCTAAATGAGATTTCACTATTGCCTAAAGTACCTATGTATAGAAATGGCTAGGATAAGTGTGGAAATTTGCATACCATAAGCATGAGGTTAATCAAGTACCACCTCAAAATTTGCACCAAGGCTTGCTCAAAATTCTCACCTAGTTGCATCTACTAGGTATGATTTGCTACATATAGGATTAGTGGAATCTAATTAATTAGCATAAGCTAGTGGTAGTCTTCAGTGGTAGTTCATATAGATGAACGCTGAGGTGTCATTCTACAATTGCTTCTCAAATTTCAAAGAGGGATGCAAATATTTTTGGGTACTTATTGCATATTTTGGCTTAATCATTTCATTTGGGATATTAATTACCATGGCATACAATGCCTAAGCTTCCTTCAAATCACCAGATCAAGTTCCAAGAAAAATCACGTTGGAGTACATAATTGCTAAGGGTCATTATGAATTCTTTTCATTTCAAAATGGCAAGTAATTCACTTTGCATGAGAAAATAACTGGCAGTACATGCTGAACTTAATGCAAGTAGGTGAGCATTGTTGGCCACCCAATGAAGGAAATAGCTACGTGTCACATACAAAAGGTTTTTGTATTATGAATTCCTTTTAAGAAAACACTGCCCAGAGTAAAAGAAATTTTAAGTGCAACCAAAGCCAAGGTAAATTACAGAAAGTTTGACTTAAACAAAAATCTCTAGCAAAACAGGAAATGGCAGAGAGTTCTCAAACAAAATCATGAGTAGAGGCCTAGGGAGAAGAAATGTAGAGCTTGTTTGATGATATACATAGAGCATCAACCATCTACATCTTTGAAAATGTTTCTTACACTTCGCCTTGCATACTAGAGAGGCTAGAATGGGAAAAAACATGGGTTCTGCAGAAGCCTAAAACATACAAGGACCAAAGCCAAATCAAGGAAGATTGGGATAATATTCATGATCCCATCCTTGCAAAAAGCCCCATGAATTTGAGGGAGGTGGCCTGTGAAAGAATGAAGGTATCCTCTAGCCCAAATTCATTTTTGCAGAAGCTATGGTATAGCGATCTCCCATAGTAAATGGTCCCATTTGTTCACTATTTCCCAGAACTGGTCGATGTGAACATCAAACATTTCAACCCACACACCAACACCATCAAGGGCTAGAGATTAAAGGTCAATATCTGTCTGGAAGCTATCTAGAATATGTTGTGCATCCCTAACCCCAACTCCAGACAAGAAGAGGTAGAGTCATTCAACCCAACAAAGGGAGAGGAAATATGGAGAGGCATGAAAATGGCTCAAGAATTTAATAGCAATGAAACCAAAAGGCCTATGAAAGATCATCAAAAGCCACCAAAGATTTGGACACTACTCATCACCTTCCCCGTAGACATGCAAGATGCATTCTCAATGTTGGCATTTGTTTGTAGCCTAGACACCGACAACGATGTGCATGAATCTTAGTTGGGTATAGGGTTTCAGTTCCACAAGCAGCATACCTTTTTTTGGTATGACTTTGCAGAATACCTTGTTGATTAGCTGCTAGGGAAAATCAAGGATTACCCAATGCAACAGAGGTTTAGGTTTCTTTTCTTCCTTGCTCACATGTTTTTGCACCAGAACCTTGATTTCTTTAAGAAGTATATGAGGTTGTCCATTTTTTATGAGTTAGACAAATGAAGGCCAATTTCTATATGGACTCCTCTCCTCTCCTCTACCTATGACTATTATGCATTTTTTAGACTTATTCTTGACTCTGATTTTGTAATATTTAAAAGGGGATGATGGTTTCGACCAGCTCACCAAGGAGCAGACTACATATATGCAAAACTTCACTCCCAACTGTGACTGGTTTCTCAGAGTGGATTTCATAGTCATCCAAATGGACTATTTCACAGAAGAACCATTTCTCCTTCTGGCCTGTGCCACAAATCGGGTGCTAGTCCTTGAGATATTCTAGCAAATATCCCTTATTGACTACAAATTTTGTGCAGGGAAGGCTAAGAAGAGGGAATTCTTCAGCTACTTGCAAACCTTCAAAATGGTGGTCACAAATAAGAAATAGATGCATGACCTATTAGAAGATAAGTTAGCTCATCTTGGGTTGGTAATGATTTCCGATAACTAGAATTACAACCCCAAAAATGATGTACCAAATGAATTTATCAAGGTAATACACAACCCACAGCCTTATTGGGAGAAGAGGCGAAACCTATTGAAAGATCTAGATGACCTACTGGATGATTTGATCCACATTCCTATAGAGGATAGTAAGTAGCCATGTCATAAGTTCTACTTCCCTATAGTGGTGTATGATGAGAAGCGTAAAATAGGAACTGGCCTTCAAAACAAGTTGTTAAAGACAGAAGATTGGAGCAAAGAGAAAATCAAAGATTTTTTGGTATACCACCAAGAGACCAACAAACCTGAGGCCGCTTATGGAAGTGTGGCATGGGATGAGGAGTTTGAAATATTGTCGAATGAGGCACACATAGATATTAACATGAGCACTAACAGGGAAAATGACTCTGATGAGGATTATGAAGAGCATGTGAGGAAAGGAAATGAGAAAGAAGAAAAAGTATCAACAACCTTCGCTCAACAAAAGAAAAAGGCAATAGACCAACCTATCTAGTTTGTTTCAAATGTGCGGCTGAATCTATCAAAAGCTCTGTGAACACTCACCTAGGCTTCCACAAGGAAAAGAATGAACCAAAAATAGTTGGAAACCATAGTGGTGGAGGAGACCCTGCCCGCCAAATGGTCACACATAGAATCAGTTGCTAGGGATATTTCACAAACACCCACAGCAAGCTAGGAGGCCATGGAAAACTAGGAGCCACAATCATCTAGTCAATAGGTAATGTGTGCTCCTTCTTCTCTAACTTCACAATATTTAGTAGCCCGTGTTGTTTCTGCGGAACCCATCACTACAAGTGTCGGTCCTGCCTTCTTTGTCTCTACCATAATGTTTATGGGAGGTTTCTCTCAGTTCTCCCAAATGAGGCCATTTCTCTTAATTCCTTTGTATACCCTTACACCTTCTACCACTACCCAATCTACTCTTGTCTCTCTTTCCTCAAGCACAATCGCTATTGACACCCCTCCTACTACTACTATATCAAGAATAACCTAGTTCACCCAAAAATTGGAGTCCTCCATGAGCCCACAATCATTGCAACAACCAATGAGTTCTCCCACCGGTTCATAGATTAAACTTTGGAAAATTCTCAATTTCTCCTCGCAGACTGTTAATCTCCCTAAAAGGAAAGCACCCAGAGCCACTACCCTCATTCCCTTTCTCCATACCTCTCGATGCACCTTTTGTAGGTGGGCTAGTTAAGTCGCCAGCCCAATTCATACCATAGGGTGATGCTACAAAAGAAGCATGGGCTCTCATAATGAAAAAGAAAAGGGCTAAGGATGACAAGAATCCAGTGGAGATGAAGGTGTATATTGTTTATAATGATGTGTAGGAAATGTTGAATTTTTCCACCATATACCCAAACATTGTCAAACCACAAAGAGGGATGTTGTTGGATGATTACAACATGTATGTTGTGGGACTTGATTTGAGAGTAGCCTGACCACAAGACAAGGTTAAAATCATGGAAGAAATGCAGTGGGTGGTGACCATGGACTTCCTCAAGTTTGGTCACCAACCAAAAAAGAAAGAAGAAGAGCTGAAACTTGTGAAGGTAGGGTCGAGTTCGTGCAAGCAAAGGAAAAAGTGATGGAGGAAGATGTTGTATGCTTATCTAAAAAATTGCAAGCAGTAGAGGTAGAGTAGAACATACTCTAGGAGGAACTTGCAAAGTTCCAATCTGTTGACCCCACCCTAGTCAATGTGTTGTGGAAGACGAACCAAGACTATCAGAACCAGTTAACTTTGGTGGAGCAAGTGATGAAACAAAAGGTTGAATATTTTAATAGCAACGTGCTCAATTTGAGCAAAAGATGCAAGAGAAGGAGGTAGACTTTGGGCCTAAAAGGCCAAATTGGAAAATGATCTTCAAGAGACAAAGATTTCTCTTGAATCAGATTCAATAAACAAGAGCAGGGCCAAAGGCAACTTGTCCAAATAGCTAAGCAACATTGAGGGAAAACTTGCATCCACAAACAGTAGAATTGCATAATTGATAGAGGATGTCGGCTCAAAGGATGTGGAGATTTTCCTTATAAAGAGTGCTCCCCAGGCCCCTATTTCTTAGCCAAACCTCATCCCAGTAGCTTAATAGCTATATATTTCATACTAGGAAAAGGTCAAGGCCTCCTTCTTAACACTACATCCAATGCTCTAATTCATGTCGGTGGAAAAAAAATTGAGTAGGGAGGTTCATGGAACAATTGAGTATTTCATGTAGTTCATCATGGAAAGGGTTCCTGGGGCAAAGAATTTTCTAAGTAAGCTATACATGGTATCCGATGAAAACTTAGCAAAGGTAGGGATTGAGGAAAAGAATGTTGCTTCCAAGATGGTGAACAAATTCATCCACTACCACTCAACCATCCTTCGTACTAATTCCTACACAACTACTTTAAATTGGACTATGGATAGCATGAGGGAAAATTTCTCCCAGCTAACTGAGATGGGCATGTTGTCCCCATTTCTTGAAGATGAGTCAATCACCACAGCTAAGCAAATTGTAGTGAAAATTGAAGAGAAGGAGCAGGACCCAACTGCTTTCTAGAGTTTCAGCCAACCTCCTACCTCAACAAATATTAAGGGTGTCATTCATCTGATAGCATGACTACTTTTCCAATATGAGTCCGGGGTTGGTTTACCTACGGTGCTACCTTATAAAGAAATGCTTGACCTAAGTGGAGTGCAAGAGAATCTACATGACTTATCTAGACCATATAAGGCCAACTAGCTGCCTCTATAGGCAGCTCTTTCTAAGATTTGACTCCATCATCCTACAAATGGGTCTCTAGTCTACAAGCTAGAGAAAATTCTGGGTTCCTCGTTCCGTAGGCGAAATGCCTCTGGTAGTCACCAAAAGTTGTGAATGTAAAACTCTTCGAGCTCCCTTTGGGTTTTGGGTTTTTGTTTTTCTAAGTACTAGCCTGATCCTCATATGTTCAAACTTACTACCCTTAGCCCTTCATCAACCTTCTTTTAGCTATACTTTATCGACAACTTCCACATGTCTGCTCAATGTTCTCCAAAGGGATTCTACCCTTTGCTTTTCAATTGGCCCCCGCCATCATTCCATGTGTCAACTAGGTGAGCATTCAAAAGTTGCTTCTCTTCACTTTTGAGTCGAGCCTCGTCCACGTGCCACGTAGCCTCCACCCACATTTACTTTGGAAAACCCCACAAATGGTGCAAATAGTAAACATTTCTACTATGTGTCATCCGAGCACAAGCTTTCAATGAAGAAGGGAAGGAATGAACCACAGGTTGCAAAATGTTGCCACATATCCCCTTAGCGGGTCTTCATCAAGAGAAGGATAAAGCGAGCAATGATATGCAAATCCTACCACATGTTCTAACTTCCTTTGCTGAGAAGTGACACTTGTCAACATGGGATTTTTCTAGATCACTACCATCATTTATAGGGGATGCACCTAGCTAGGAAGTGTCTACATGCCATGGCTCAAATTTTTTCTGTTTCAATGGTAGATGGAAATCATTTTTGTGACCATCATTTCCTAAGATACTAAATATTTTATGTTACAAGCTCCCCATGTGGTGGATTGTTGGCTATAAATACTCCTCGCTTCAAAAAAAGAGTTCAAAAGATGCAGAAAAATTAGAGAAAGACACCAGGCCTTTAGTATTGTTTTTAGATTATTATATGAAACTTTCATACTCTTCCTTTTTTCAGCCATTCTATTTTTCTTATGTTATTTGATAAGACATTAATACTATGCCATTATTATCTAGATTGTTAATTTTCAATAAATTCTATGGTTTTAAATACAAATTGTTGATTTAGATCATGTCTTTGACTCCTCTTTTCAGTGAATGTCTGTGATAATCATTTTATGTCATTAGATGAATTGTTCAGATCTTTATCTTTGATTTTTGTGATTCTAGAGCATAGAAGATCGCTGACCAGGCCCTTGAATCTAATCCTAAAGGATAGATTTATTGTGCCCTTATCTATATCTTGGTGCATCACCTTATTTAGATTTTCATTTTATATAATTGCTTCATTTTCCCATTCAAAACCCCAGTTATAGAAGAAGTTGGCTTCCTTAAAAATTTGGAGGTGGGTCATCCCACAATAATGGGTTACACTTTTTGGCCAAACTTGACATTGAAATCAACATTTTCAGAGAAAACTTCACTTTCTGACACTTATAGTAGGTAAACTATTAGGAATTTGAAAATGATGTAAACTAGTGATTTGTGAGATTTTGTCTATAGATTTTAAATATATATTTTTTAAAAAAATTGGAATTAAATTGTTTTTTTTTTGCGTCTCCTTTGATAACTAGTTTTTAATAGTAAACAATATTTTTTTAAAGTGATGTGTACTTCGACACGCATAACTTTTTTTCTACAAAGGATAAAATTTTGATTCTTTTTAATTTAGGTTGCTAACACTGGTATCTATTGGTTTCATTTTGTTTCATAACATTTTGTTGAATATTTTTTTTTTAATTAAGTTTTGAAGTCAAAACATTTACAATTTAGACATAGGTGCACTTCGGCACACATAACTTTTTTGGTATGTATTGAAATTCTTTTTTTTTTTTTTTTGGTTAGAATGAGGACATCAATACCTAGAGGATATATATTTTTCAATTTTTTTTCCCCAAATTTACAATTTTTCCACAATGATTTTTCATCGAACTTGAGGTTCGGTGAAAAACCTATGTATAGTAAAACTAAAAAATAAAATATAAAATAAAAAACAAAATATATTAAATTTATAGTTGTTGGAAAGCACATTTCGATCACTACAATCATCCAACTTGGTTTATCAATTTTACTCCATTTGCACCTCCTTCCGAAGCTTCGATAGTCAAAAAAATGCATAAATTTTGAAATGGTGGAGGGGAAGGTGAAAAAAGGGGGTTCATTAGAAGGGGGGTTCATTCGAACCCCCCTTATATGGTGCAAAAGAGGGTTCATTAGAAGGGAGGGTGGTTCATTAGAAGGGGGGAGGGTTCATTAGAAGGGGGGTTCATTAGAAGGGGGGTGGTTCATTTGAACCCCCTTCATTAGAGGGGGTAAACCATTTTAAATTTTTTTATGAGAATTTCTAATTTTTCTTCATTCGAAAAATTGTAACCCACTATTGTGGGTTTACCCAGGTCACTCAGTTTAGTGCAATTGGTCCTCCCATTAACTGAGTTTCCCATAAAGGTTGTTACCTTGCCAATTCTTAGCATCAACAATTATTATAAAAGTTAGTGATGAGTACTAGACAAAGGATAATATGAGAATGGTCTATAATTTCAAGCAATATTTTTTTGATATATCCTTTGAAAAAATATTAAGATTAAACAATAAAACTATATATTCTATGGAAAATATTAGTTCTCTTCTAATTATACTACCAAGTAGTTAATGATGTGAATTTCTAGTGGAACAAATTTTCATTCCTTCTTTTTATTTCCCAAAGTGGGAATTCATGTGAAATTATTGGTCATGATTTCTCATGGTATCATGATATTTACACTTACCTTCATAATAATGCAATCCCATTCAAACTAAATAGTAACCAAAAGAAAAGATTCATCTATCACTCATCTTGATATACAATTCATGGTAAGATGTTATCCTAAAATAGTATTAATATTACCTTACTTAGATGTTTAAACTTATAAGAAGCTAAAACTAACTTACATGAGGTCCATGAAGGTGTTTATGAGTCACATTATAGTAGGACTAACCTTGCTAATAAGCTATTGAGAATATGATAATATTGGCCCACTATGGATTAGGAGGTACATGATTAGTTTGTAAAGAAATTCATTTAGTGCCAACAACATGGAGATCTAATTCATGCACCAACTCAAGAGTTGAAACAAATTAGGTCACTACTTCACCCTTTTCAAAATGTGGACTTGAACTCATAGGAAATATTACCCCCAACTCATCTAAAGGACAAAATTTCATCATCACCACCATTGAGTTATTTAAAATGTGGATAGAATAGTTTCCATTTACCTACATCACTAATAAATAGATAGTGAAGTTTATCCTTAACTATCTAATTTATTGGTATAGTGTTATGCATGTCATTATCACAAACAACGGTACAACTTTGAAAAACCAATATATTTGTAGTCTTTGCACACAATTCCATATAAAAAATTATTTGTTCACTCCATATTACCCACATGAAAATGGTAAAGTTGAGGCATTTAATAAAACCATACCTAAAAGCCTAAAGCAGATAGTTAATGATGTTGTCCGTGACTAGTACATTCAACTCAACCCTGAATTATGGGACTACTATTGTCATAATGGGGGATAAAGAATTAGGAAATAAAGAAATGAATTAAACTAAATCAATTCAAAACAATATTAGATTCCAATTGTACTCATGAAATGAAGTTCTAAAATAAAAAAATCAATTAAACAATGTAATCCTATAAATAACATAAATTGAATTCAAAACCTTAAAAGCTATACAATCCCATGTTGGAGTTGTGTTTGTATTGATGTTTGGATTTTAGATTGCTTGATTTAATACAAACCCTCCATTGTTGTTGTTGCAAAAGCTTCAATTCATGTCGATAATGGTGAAATAGAATGTGATAATAACTCTCAATGTGCTCAAGAGATAATTTCTCAATGCTTCGTTATGAAGATTCTAGATGATTTATGAGAGGGTAGAAGATTATTTATAGATTTCCTATTATGAAATGAACAATCAAGATTTCATTGTAAAAGATCCTGATCAATGGTTCAAAAACATTGAGAGGAAATAGATTGGAAGAATTAGTGGTTTTAGATTAGGCTAATTGGTGGGATTGGGGAAGCCAATTCGAGTGGTTAGTGGGATTGGAGAATAAATGAGTTAGTTAACCAATTAGAGTGAGAAATTAGTGATCATGATTTTCTCAATCAAAAGAGGAAGGTGAGGATAATTAATTAATTGAATAACTAATTAATATTAGGAGATGAACTTGCAAGTCATGTTTGACTTTAACACATAAAGTTGTATTTGTTTGTTGACTATGTTGAATGATGTTGAATAATTGATTTAATTATTCAGGTTTTAGAGAAGGAAGTGACTTAATTAAATTATTAAATGATAAAAAATTAATTGGTTTAGATGAATAGGGTATATTGGCGAAGTAATTAAATAATTGATGTTGATTTAATTAATCAGGAGGAATAAAGTTAAATCAAGACATTTATTAAATAAATAATATTTATTTAATTAGCTAGAAATGATGATTGAGGATGAATTAATTAAATAATGTTAAATCACTTAATTAATAGAAAAATATAAAATTTGTTAATAATTAAATAACAATTTATTATTTAATAATTTAAGGAAGAAGGGTGAAAGTTAGTTAAATAATGTTGTTTACCAGTTAGGACAATTTAGGGTATATGAGTTTTCCCCTCTTTGATGCAATGCAATTTTGAGCATTGTGTAAAAGAAAACTTTAAAATTATTGCTTAGTATTTCTCCCCTATATTCCTCGATGATGGGGGATAGCATGGTGCCCCCTCAAGAAATTTGGTGAAAATTCTAGATAATGAGCAAAAAAATTTAACAAGCAGATGTGATGCATTTTCAGTGCAAGGAATCATAGAAAAAATGTTGAATAGAAGAAAATGCTAGTAAGATTTAGAAGAAATTTGATGTTTTTAGTCATTGATGAGTTTTCTTTTTCTTTCATAGAGACTTCATATTTTTAGCAATCCTTATTGATGTAGAAAAAAGACACGACTCACTACGGTATTGATGACCAAGGTGGCAATTTATCCATTGTGTGTACTTTGACTCTACAATCAAGGAGTATTCTTGCTCATACCATATATATGAAAACCCCATGAGAGTGTATGGGTTAAAATTTTAGAGAGTTTTGGACCATTACATAGAGAGGTATGAGGAACACAACATGCAAGGTTGCTTTAGTTGCTTGAAATGACTTCCATATACAAAAGGAAAGTATTTAGTGTGGTAGTATTATAAATATATCCAACAAACAAAAAAAGAAATGACACTCAATTTCCCCATTCCTTCCTCTCTAAATCCTTATTAACATCCTCGAGAGATCCTAGGAATGAGTCAATAAGATAATATAAAAAAAAGATAAATAACACTGCTATATTACTTGCCATATCTATTTTGAGGTTTCAGGCTATTATCCATTATTGATGATATCTATTGTAGGAATGATATAGCCATTAAGACATATCTTAGGATGTTGATAGTGAATTGTCAATAAATAGGTATTTAAAACTTTGGCATTATTTTAGTTTGTTTTGCGATTAAATCTTTGTGATTATTTTCTTGAAAGTTCTAGCCTTTGATGTTTATTTATTTTTTGTCTATTTTATCAAAGAGTGAAAGTGAAAATTTTATTTATTATGGATGAATTTTTTAGTGTGAATAGTCAATGATGGAAATAGGTGTTTTGAGATTTTCTAAATTATTTGATGTTATTTTTGTTGTTTTTTGTATTTTTATGAGTGCTTTTGGAGTTTTTTTGTTTTTTGGATTTTGTTTTAATATTTTTGACCAAGATTTAAAGACCAAGAGGGAAACCTAAAGGGAATAACCAAGTTACTCAAGGGGTGATCAAATATTAGCCTTGCCTACATGACAAACACAAAGAAATCATAGTTTTACTGTATTGAGTGACACTATTTTTGGAGTTTATGAATTTTATGAATGTTTTTGGATTTTGATAAGATATTTGAATGTTTTATTTTTAGTTTTGGATTTTGACTAAGTTTAAAGATTACAATGGGCACCTAAGGTGACTGACCTAAGGCCTCAAGGGTTGATCAAATATTATCCTTTCCTACATTATATATGCAAAGACCACATAGTTTGACTTGTTTTGACTTAAAGCATAAAATATTTTTTAGATTTTTTAATGTTCTTGAATTTGTTTACTTTTTGGATGGTTTTTTTAATCTTTGATAGTTTTTTACTCTGATGAGGATGTACAAGGATCCAATATGCGGGTATGTGCAAGATTGTGATGGGCCAAAAAGCGGCAATATGATGGGTATGTGGCTGATGACTTTCTTTTATCCAAAATTGATGAAACGAAAAGGGTTTTTAAAGGAGATTCTAAGATTTCCACCAATATAAATTATGCTTTACTTTGAATTTAATAAGTAATTATTATTCATTTTCTATTTGAATTATGATCAAAGTCTTGATTGATAGGCTGATTGAAAAACATCTATAGCTTTCAAACAGTATCACATTTTTTGAATAAAAAACATGTGTCACATTCTATGCTTCACATTCTATAGGATTAAAAACTAAAAGGTGGCTTTCATGAAGTTTGACCAAGTTAAGGTGGTTAGACATACAATTTTAATATTTTTTTTAAAAGTTGTATTAAAAATTCATAATTAATTATTTACTTGGAAAAAAATATAAAAAATATGCATCACATTAGGACATGAGTCCTCTACTTATATCTTAAATCTTATAAAAATATTATTATTTTATTATGGTTAGG